>JAXCGZ010017278.1:0-42500 GCA_037179515.1 Halocaridina rubra | reverse complement strand
CTCTCTCTCTCTCTCTCTGGCTATGTATTTATTTTCCTTTTGTCGTAAGAAGCACCTCTCCTCCCCATACTTTAAGGTTTTGTGCTGACTTGCATCTGCTTAATTAGTAAATAGTTCATTAATTCCTTAGTATATTTACTTACTCATTCAAACTATTATCACCCGATTCGTATTTATATTTAAGTACTAATTGATAGTATTTAAACGACAGGATTATGAATAGGGAGGGGGGTTAAGAACACTCCCTCCGTGTTCCCCTGCGTATCGTAAAAGCTTATTAAGTGAGGCGGAGCAGGGAGACTAGCAATTCCCTCCTTTGTATTTTTTTTATCCTTTGAGTATCCAATTAATGCTGGGGTATTCTGGCAGGAGAGATCCAGCCAGAACCCTAGTAATTGGGTCTCTGAATATGCGTGGTTGTGGTGTAAATGAAAGTAAGAGGGAGGTAATAGGAAATATGTTTGTTGAGAGAAAGATTGGTGTACTTGCACTAAGCGAAATGAGACAAAAAGAGAATGGTGAGGTGACAATTGGAATGTGGTAGGTAGGGTATCAGGAGTTGAGAGAGGGAGAGGAGGAGAGGGAGTGGCTCTGTTAGTAAGTGAAGAGATAAATAAGTGTGTTGTGGAATGGAAGGAAGTATCTTCTCTAAAATAGTGGCAAAAATGAGACTGCGATGTGAGGCTTGGGCATTTGTGAGCGCATATGCCCTGACAGTTAAAGAAGTGAGGAAGAAACGCAAAGAATTTTGGACGAAATTGAATGAATTTGTGGAAGACTTGGGAATGAATGTGAATGTGGTGTAGACGGGAGATTTGAATGCTAGCATAGGGAATAAGCCAGTTGATGGTGTAATTGAGAAATATGGAGTACCTGGTAGGAGTGAGAGTGGAGGAAAAATGATAGAAATGGTATTAAGAGAGAGATGTTGATTGCTAAAACTGTATTTAAAAAGAGGGATGTGCACAAGTATACATGGGTCAGAGGTGATAATGGACAAGAAGTTAACAGAGCATTAATAAATTTTGTTGTGGTGAACAGGAGGGTGCTTGGAAGAGTATTGGATGTGAATGTACTGAGAGGAGCTAGTGGTGGAATATTTGATTATTATTTAGTGGAAAGTAGATTGAGAGTGGGAGAAAAGTTTAGGAAGAGGTAAAGCGAAAGAAGAAGAGAAGTGCTAAAAGTGAATGAATTGTATATGAAAGAGAAAGATTTTAAGCATAAGTCTAGTGTGAGGAATGTGTGGAATGTAGTAAAAGAAAAAGTGGAGTAGGGATTGGAAGAATAATGGGGTTGTTTCAAGGAGGAAGTTGTGAAGTGTGCTGAGGTAATGTGCTGAAAGAGACTAACAGGCTGAAGTAAAAGGAAAGGTAGTGAATGGTGGAATGAGCAGGTGGATACAGTAGTGACTGAAAAGAAGTTGGCTTTTGAGGTATGATTGCAGGTAGGTAATGTAGAGGCATATGAAAGGTATTGTGCCAAGAGGAGGTTAGCGAAGCAAGTGGTGAGGAAGATGCTTGTCTGAGACTTTTGAAAGGAATAAAAAAGATGTTTTGGAAGGAAGTGGAAAGAGCAAGGAAAGGTGAGTGTGGTAGGGAAGAGAGGGTGAGAGGAACAGCTGGGCAATTACTAGTAGATGAAATAATGGTGAGAGAGAGATGGGCTCAATAATTTAAGAATCTTCTAAATGGAAAAGAGGCAGAGATTGTGGTAGTGGGAAACGAATGAAGAATGCCAATGTTAGATGATGAGAATGATAGAGAAATAACAAATGAGGAAGTACATTTCGCATTGAGAGCAAAGAAAGCCTGTAAAGCACCAGGGACAGATAGGTGTCATGTTGGATGCCTGTCAAAAGGTGGGGCGGCATTAGTAGAATTGACCATTAGGTTTTTGAATGTATGTTTCATGAAAAGGAGGGTTCCAATTGATTGGAGGCGTGCATGTGAAGTTCCAATATACAAAGGGAGAGGAGGTAAGTATGAGCATAGTAGTTTTAGAGGAATTAGTTAGCTAAGTGTAGTTGGTAAGGTATTGGGAAGAGTGCTAATCCAGAGAATTAGGAAAGGTACTGAAGGTCTTGAAAGGGAAACACATATTGCAACTTATATCTGCAATAATAGGAATGAACACATTCTATCTGAATGCCACTCTGTTCATATTACAGTTTCAGTCAACCTCTCTCGTGATTTCGTTTTCGCATTTAGATCAACTCCCAATCTCATTCGGGACCAACAATAATCAAGTAAGCACATTACCATATGTAAAAACATGAATCATTTTTACCACTGACCGGGACTTGAACCTTGGACTTATAATTACTATGCCAAGATGCTCCACCACCTACACCACAGAAGGTCTTAAGAGGGAAACAGACCTTACAGCTATATCTCCTATACTAGGAATGAACAACGTTCTATCTGAATGCCACTGTGTTCATATTACAGTTTTCCCCAGCCTCACTCATGGTTTCGCTTTCGCATTTAATTTAACTTCCAATGTCATTCAGGACCAACAATAATCAAATGAGTACAATACCATATGTGAAAACATGAATCATTTTTACCACGACCGGGACTTGAACCTAGGACTTATAATTACTAAGCCAAAGTGCTACCAACTGCACCACAGAAAGTCTTGTAAGGGCAACAGCACCTTACAGCTTATATCTGCTATACTAGGAATGAACGCATTCTATCTGAATGCCACTATGTTCATATTACAGTTTCCCCCTACCTCACTCGTGCCGTTTCATTTTCGCATTGAATTCAACTCCCAATCCCAATCGAGACCAACAATAATCAAATAAGCACATTACCATATGTGAAAACATGACTGGTAGCATTGGGCCCGAAGAGTGGGAGGAAAAAGCAAAACGGCCACGAGTGAGGTTGGGAGAAACTGTATTATGAATATAGTGGCATTCAGATAGAATGCGTTCATTCCTAGCATAGCAGCTATAAGCTGTAAGGTCTGTTTCCCTTTTATGACCTTCTGTGGTGTAGTTGGTAGTGCCTTGGCTTAGTAAGTATAAGTCTTAGATTCAAGTCCTGGTCGGAGTAAAAATGATATATGATTTCACATATGGTATTGTGCTTATTTGATTATTGTTGGTCCCGAATGAGATTGGGAGTTGAATTAGATGCAAAAACGAAGCCACTAGTTAGGTTGGGGGAAACTGTAATATGAACATAGTGGCATTCAGATAGAATGTGTTCATTCCTAGTATAGCAGATATAAGCTGTAAGGTCTGTTTCGCTTATAAGACTTACTGTGTACTGTGGCATAGTTTGTAGCGCCTTGGCTTTGTAATTATAAGTCCTAGGCTTAAGCCCTGGCCGGGGTAAAAATGACCCATGTTTTCTCATAAGGTAATGTATTTATTTGATTATTGTTGGTCCAGAATGAGGTTGGAAGGTTAATTACATGTGAAAATGAAGCCACGAGTGAGGTTGGGGGAAACTGTAATATGAACATAGTGGCATTCAGATGGAATGCATTCATTCTTAGTATAGCAGATATAAGCTGTAAGGTCTGTATCCCTTTTAAGACCTGTGGTGTAGTTGGTAGCGCCTTGGCTTAGTATTTATAAGTCCTAGGTTCACGTCCTGATCGGGGTAAAAGTGATTCTTGTTTTCACGTATGGTAATGTGCTTATATGATTCTTGTTGGTCCCAAATGAGATTGGGAGTTGAATTAAATGAGAAAATGAATCCACGAGTAAGGTTGGGGGAAACTGTAATATGAACATTGTGGCATTCAGATAGAATATGTTCATTCCTAGTATAGCAGATAAAAGCTGTAAGGTCTGTTTCCCTTTTCAGACCTTCTGTGGTGTAGTTGGTAGCGCCTTGGCTTAGTAATTATAAGTCCTAGGTTCAAGTCCCGCTCGCCGTAAAATTGACTCATGTTTTCACAAATGGTAATATGCTAATTTGATTATTGTTGGTCCCGAATGAGATTGGGAGTTAAATTAAATGCGAAAACAAAACCACGAGTGGGGTTTGGGGAAACTGAAATATGAACATAGTGGTATTCAGATAGAATGCATTCATTCGTAGTATAGCAGATATAAGCTGTAAGGTCTGTTTCCCTTTTAAGACCTTGTGTGTTGTAGCTGGTAGCTCTTTAGCTTAGTAATTATAAGTCCTAGGTTTAATTCCGTGGTCGGGGTAAAAGTGATATATATATATATATATATATATATATATATATATATATATATATATATATATATATATATATATATATATATATATATATATATATATATATATATATATATATATTCAGCAAAAAGAGTCAGTATCTCTGCAAAGTTTCCAGACTTGCTGGAGGATGTACTCCAAGCATCCTTATCTCTGGCCTCTACTGAAAGCAAAGAGCAGAGGCCAGAGATAAGGATGCTTGGGGTCCATCCTCCAGCAAATCTGGAAACTTCGCAGAGATACTGAATCTTTCTGGTGAATGTGAACTAAAGGTGGATATATATATATATATATATATATATATATATATATATATATATATATATATATATATATATATATATATATATATATATATATATATATATATATATATATATATATATATATATATATATATATATATATATATATATATATATATATATATATCCAAGCAAGCACATTACATATGTGAAAATTTGAATCATTTTTTACCCCGACCAGGACTCGAACCTAGGACTTATGATTACTAAGTCAAGGTGCTACCACTACACCACAGAAGGTTAAAAGGAATCCAACCTGATAGCTTATATCTGCTATACTTAGGAATGAACGCATTCTATCTGAATGCCACTATATTCATATTACAGATTCCCCAACCTCACTCGTGGCTTCATTTTAGCATTTAATTCAATTCCCAATCTCATTCGGGTCTTACAATAACCAAGCAAGCACATTACATATGTGAAAACATGAATCATTTTTTACCCCGACCGGGACTCGAACCTAGGACTTATGATTGCTAAGTCAAGGTGCTACCACTACACCACCTTCTGTGGTGTAGTGGTAGCGCCTTGACTTAGTAATCATAAGTCCTGGGTTCGAGTCCCGGTCGGGGTAAAAAATGATCCATGCTTTCACATATGTAATGTGCTTGCTTGGTTATTTCTAGAACATTATTAAGTATTGGTGTTATTTATAAGGTAGTAGTCACCGTGGCTCAACGGGTAGCGTCCGCGACTCTGAGGCGTCAGGTCGAGAGATCGCGCCCCATCACGGTCTGAGGTTAGCAAGCGCATGCACTCAGGGTAAGGACTACATCTGCCAAAAACAAGTCCTTCGCAAGAAGGTAACCGTCCTAGCCCTTGGTTGAAAAGGGAGTCCGTGACTTAAAACCGGAACGGTGTTATTTATAAGGTAACCAAAAGCTATGATTAAAAGAAGAAACTGGTTATTTTTGTTCTTTACAGGTTTGTCTCCATAGTATTATAATAGGTTGAATATATGTAGCTCCTTTTATGACCTCTGTAGCTAAGAACCTAAGACATTGACTCCTGTTCTCTATGGCTAAGCTTCGGTTTTCCAGCTTAGAAGGCATAAAATATGCAGGTATTTTCATTACTTATCGACATGTTTATATCCTACTCATCAACTTCGATCCACAATTGTGAGTATAATTAATTTTGTGGTTGTGTCTGGTAGATTAGAACAGTAAAGCTTTATTACTTAATGCAACGATGACCTCTGAAACATTTGATAGTTACAAAAGGAATTTAATTTTATTCTCTTTCATAACCTCTATGACTATGCTTGCACACCTTAAAGGGGGCAAGCAGTTCTCTTCCATGTTCCCTTGCGTGTCGTGAAAGCCGATTAGATTGGGCGGAACGGGGGAACTGGGTATCCGCTCATTTGTAGTTTCCCCCACTACATATGCTTTCAAATGCTTTCAATTGCTTTGACTCAGCCATCTCCCTTATAAAGGGATTATGTCTTTTCTATATAGCTTGGCTGTTATACTAATCTTATTCCTATACTAAAAATGCCCATGGTCAAGTCTGAACTGTTAGGAGGTGTAAAATACAGTGTTATGAATAATCCTAATCATTTTTGTTCATGCGAAATACCATATCCGATTGAAGCCAGTAGGCTAGCCACAACTTTGGCTGCCTTCTTTGACAACTCATTTCTGGCAAGGAGTAAATACTTTGAGGGGGAGGGATTGACAGCCTCATGCTCCTCTGCACTTTTGAGAAATTTATATATTATTCAAATGAGTGAAAATGGTGAAATCTCTCTCTTCCACCACCAAAAATATTTGATAATGCTACTACAACTACAACTATTTCTACTTCCACTTCTGCTACAACTACTACTACTGGTACCACTTTTCATAATAATAATAATAATAATAATAATAATAATAAATAATGATATTAATAATAATAATAATAATAATAATAATAATAATAATAATGATAATAATAATAATAATAATAAAAACGTAATCTCACAACTTCAACCAGTTTTACCACAAATAGAACTACTACAGCTACTTCATCAATAAATTTCCTTTACAATCCATTTTCGTTCAAAACCAATGGCAATTACGAGTTCTGGTAACAATGCATTCATCGTTATTCGCTTCTAAAACACAAAAGAGCTTTCTAATGGCTCTCTATAAATGTAAGTAGGAAATTAGATGTTGTCTGAGGGAGTATTACAATATAAAGCGCTCATAGAGTTATTATGCGTGTTAAGATGCCTCTTTAGCATGTAATTGTAGGAATTTTTAGAGAGTTATCAGGGTTGGTATGAAACAAAAAATCAAGTTGACTCAAGTGGTCCTGTGCCACTTTATGAGCATTAAGTTTAGTGAAAAGACAGTAGCATTGAACGATACCCTCTCTATATACTACATCATTTCATGAGATTATTTTTATATATTTACGATTTTATTTATCAATTGATTTCTTCTTGAAATACCGATTGTCATTTATAATGGCTAAGCCTATTTTCGACAGCTGTTCTGCATGTCAGTGGTTCACATCACAAAACTTGAAACTTTCAATAAAATTTTTAAACGCCACTCGAGATAAATGTTTAACCTTTATACGTAGGACCATGCTTAACCCATATTAAATATCAATGTTTCAATACGTTATATTTTAGCATTATACTAACATAGTTAACGTAATGCTAACAGAGAGAGAGAGAGAGATCGGGCGTTTTTCGGTTAGCTTATACCATATCGGCAGATTGATAAATTACTTTCAATTCTAATGCACAGTTGTAAGGAAGGAGGAACACTTTTTGACAAAGGGTTATTTAGAATTATATAATGAGACACTCAAATATTTTATCTTGCTTTCCCAGAAAAGTTATATGGATCCCACATAAGAACTCTCTCTCTCTCTCTCTCTCTCTCTCTCTCTCTCTCTCTCTCTCTCTCTCTCTCTCTCTCTCTCTCTCTCTCTCTCTCTCTCTCTCTCTCTCTCTCTCTCTCATATATATATATATATATATATATATATATATATATATATATATATATATATATATATATATATTTTCCTTGAAAAGTTCTTTTCTTCTCTGTAAAGGTCTTGGGGTTGATGAGCTTTAATATGGTCATTTTACGCACAATCCGATTTAGTTACGAAATGATTACTTATTTAATTGATGTATTTCTTGCTTTATAAAAATTCCAATGACATTTTACATTTTTATATATAAAATAATTTTAGATTGTGTGATTATTACAAAACTATGAGTAAAGTCCTCTAAATATACTGGATATTAGTCGTACATCTTAGTTTTCTTTTTATATGTCTAGTCTCTCATTCTAATAATAAGTACCCCAAATATATTTTATGACTGCTCTTAGAGCTGGAGCTGTTTGGTAGTATTTATCATGAATGCAATCTTCTTACGTATTTGTACATTTATATATTTATTCATATGAATCATTTTTACCCCGACCGGGACTTAAACCTAGGACTAATAATTACTATGCCAAGGCAATATCAATTACACCACAGAAGGTTAAAAGGAAACAGACCTTATAGTTTATATCTGCTATACGTAGGAAACGCATTCTATTTGAATGCCACTATGTTCATTTTACAGTTTGCCCAACCTCACTAGTGGTTTCGTTTTCGCATTTCATTCAACTCGGGGTAAAAATTATTCATGTTTTCAAATATGTAATGTGCTTATTTAGTAATTGTTGGTCCCGAATGCCATTGGGAGTTGAATCAAATGCGAAAACGAAACCACGAGTGAGGTTGGGGAAAGTGTAATATGAACATAGTGGCATTTATTCAGATAGAATGCATTCATTCTTAAGTACTGCAAATATAAGCCATAAGATCTGTTTAATTTCAAACATCTGTGGTGTAGTTGGTAGCGCCTTGGCTTAGTAATTATAAGTCCTAGGTTCAAGTCCCAGTCGGGGTGAAAATGACTCATGTTTTCATATATGTGATGTGGTTATTTGGTTATTTATTCATATATGTACTTTTGTTTTCATATTTATTCATTAACTCATTATCAACCTAACAGTTAGTCCTAATCTTACAGTTTTCTAAACCAAATCATCACAAGTATCTTGAAAGCAATTACCTTAAGTCATTTAAATGTATTTTTAGCGAATTTTTAATCCAAAAAGTACTCATTAGGCCGCAAGCCTGTTTCTTCTATTCTAGAAAAATATTCCGAGACACTTTCTTATTAATTAACGAATATTTAGTTTTTAGGATTAGATAAAACTCATATTGTGATACTTTATTAATTTGCAAAGTATCAGTTTTGTCTGTTGCTTTAGTCTTTTATTCATCATTTATAATAATTATATAAAATACTGTTTTTTTTTTTTTAAAGTTGGAATTGTGCATTGCTTCCAAAAATACAAAGCCCATGAATTTTTTTTTATTGGGTTTAATATTCCTAATTAAGTATAATGCATAATAATACACTAAGCTGAAGAATCCTCGAAATAAAATGAAATAAAATATAATCGAAAAAGCTTGAAGCATAAGAATTCCATTATATTCATATATCCAGCACTTTATTCATAATTTGAGATACTGTTGAGACTATTTATTGTTTATCCTGATTTCATATAAAGCCGCTGTTTCTTTCAAGAGTTTTAAAGGTAGCGTTTTTTTTTTTCAGATCTTCATGGCCAAGTGCCCTTCCAGACACAAACCCTTTCCATTACTTCAGGGTTTGGGATTGACGTCATGTTGAACTGGCTTGCTCCACTTGTGGCTAGATATATGATAGTCTTTATGGTTAGACTAAATAGTTTTGTTCTTTGCAGCATTCAGCCTCTGTGAACATCCTATACCATTAAGCTTCTTTCCTTTTTGCTTTTATATTTGGCTCATAATTTGGTCAATAAGAGTTTTATATCCCATGCTGTGTGTGTACTTGTGTGTGTGTGAGAGAGAGAAGGAGATAGCTAGATAAATAGATAGATAGATAGATAGATAGATAGATAGAGAGAGAGAGAGAGAGAGAGAGAGAGAGAGAGAGAGAGAGAGAGAGAGAGAGAGAGAGAGAGGGGGAGGGAGGTTTCACATTCCTAATTAAGCATAGTGCATAATAATACACTCTTCTTCTTCTCAGCTTTAATCCATTTTTATATGGGATCGTCGTTGTGAATGAGTCGTCTCCATCTATTTCTGTTCTGTGCTTCATTTTCATCAATACCCTTCCATTGCAAGTCTTCCCCTATACAATTACGCCATCTTTTTTTGGTCTTCCTCTCCTCCTTCTACCCCGAACTTCCATCTCCATCGTATGTCTTCCAACATGATGTTCGTCCTGTCGTAACAGGTGTCCATACCATCTAAGCCTTCCCTCCTGTATTTTTTTTCTTAACTCAACTACCTTTGTCGATCCTCTTATATACTAATTCCTAATTCTATCCTTCCTTTTTACTCCAGACATCCACCTCAACATTCTCATCTCCGCTACATCCATCCCCTTCTCCTCTGTCATCCTCAAACGTGCTGTTTCTGTTCCATATAACATAGCTGGTCTTACAACAGTCCTATGAAACTTCCCTTCAGTCTCAGTGGTACCTTCTTGTCGCAGAGAACACCAGGTGCAGACCTCCAGTTAAGCCATCCTGCCTGAATTCGAAGTCTCACTTCTTGATCCATGCTTCCGCTAGCCTCTAGTATGGACCCCAAGTACTTGAACTTCTGTGCTCTCTTTATTTCTTCCTCATCCATTCTTATGTCCACCATCCTCAGCAATGTTGGCACACATATAATCGGTCTTTGACCTGCTTATCCTCTTTCCTCTCTCCTCAAGTGCTGCTCTCCATCCCTCCAACTTCTCCTCCAAATCCTTCCTCCTGTCTGCACACAATACAATGTCATCTGCATATAGTATATTGAAGATGAATGGACTAAGTGCCGACCCCTGATGTAATCCCACTCCTACCTCAAATCCATCTGTCTCTCCAACACTGCTTCTCACTCTGGTATACACACTCCTATGCATCTCCCGAGTAATTCTAACATGTTTTTCCGTTACCATCTTCTCCCTCAAACATCTCCATATTTCCTGTCTTGGCACTCTGTCATAGGCCTTTTGAAGGTCTATGAAAACCAGGTGCAAGTCTCGTTGTTTTTCTCTGAATTTCTCTATCAGCTGCCTTATACAATATATTCCATCTGTTGTGCTGCTTCCCTCCATAAATCCAAGCTGTTGTTTCCCTATTCTCACTTCTTCTCTTAGCCTGCCATTTATCATTCTGTTCAGTATCTTCAGCGTGTGAGACATTAGCTTAATGCCTCTATAATTGCTGCATTCTTGGACATCACCTTTGCCTTTAAATATAGGTATTAATATACTTCCCCGCCACTCTTCTAGTATCTTTTCCTGTTCAGAGATTTTTACTATAAGATCATACAAGATGTCTACCCCTTCCTCTCCTAAGGCTTTTCAAACTTCAACAGGAATCAAGTCAGGTTCTGTTGCCTTCCCATTCTTCATTTTCTTTAAGGCACGCATCACCTCTTCCCTAGTGAACCCCATAACTATTCCCATGTTTACTTGTCCATCCTCTCTAATAAGTCTTTCATTTTCTTCATTTAGCAGTTGCTCAAAATACTCCTTCCATCGTTTCAGGATGTCTTCTTCCTTCTTTAGGACCGTACCATTTCTATCTTTAATTTGTTTAATATGGGTGATGTCCTTTGTACTTTTATTTCTTACCTTTGACAATTTGAGCATCTTTTAAACCTTCCTTACTTTCCAGTTCATCATAAACCTCCTCATATGCCCTTGCCTTAGCTCGAGCTACTACCTTGTTTACTTCTTTATTTTTCTCCCTTAATATTTCTCTGTCTTCCTGCAACTATGACTCTTCAAATTTCTTCTTTGCCTCCATCTTACCTATTACAACCTCCCTTATACCTTCCTCCTACCACCAGCTTTCCTTTTCTTCCCACACTATCTCAGATGTTTCTCCCAGTATCTCCCTTCCAGGAAAAAGCTACATTTAATTTAACTATATGTATTACCCTCTTATTTATTAGTTTAATTACATGTCTACTTATAAGTTAATTTTACTTTATTATTAACATTATTGTTAAAACTTTTATTATAGTATTATTATTTTCTAGGAAACCATTATTTAATTTAACAGTATTTACTACCCTCTTACTTATTAGTTCAATTATATATCTACTTATAAGTTACTTTTGGATTGTATAAGAATAACCATTGTACAAAAATGGAAATAAATGTTTGTTTGTTTGTTCTATGCCTTCTAATCACTGATGCATTATGCCGCCACCGTTCCCCCAGATCTTCAATTTCCAGATCAATCTCTCCCAACACTCTTCTCCTAAACTCTCTCTTCTCATCATTATCCCTCCCTGACAATTTATGCCACCTGATTTTCTTTACCACATTTGTTTTCGTTTTTCTTTCTTTTTTTAACTTCAGGTCCACACACAGAAGCCTGTGTTGGGGGGCTACATGGACACCCGGGATAACTTTACAATTCTTAACTACCACCAGCCTTGATCTATTGTAAAGAAAGTAATCTATTTGAGAGCATCTACCAGCACTCCTGCACGTTATCAGGCGCTCCCTCTACTTTTCAAAGAACGTGTTCACTATTGCCATATCAAAGGACATGGCAAAGTTTACTTTACTCTCCCCCTTTGGGTTTCTCTCCCCGATCCCATGTCCTCCATTCACCTGCTCAATTACATCATTTCCATTTCCAACATGCCTGATAAAATCTGCACCCACTATAATCCTCTCATTCTCTTCCAGTTCCTGCATTACCTCACACATTTTGTTCCAAAAACAGCTCTTTTCCTCCTCTGTGCACCCCACTTGTGATGCATAAGCACTAATGATGTTCATTGTCTCCCCTCCATATTTTCACACTCATAATGCGGTCATTCTTCCTCTTCACTTCTGTCACTGCATTCTTCAGTTCCTCAGACAGCACTATACCAACGCCTTTCCTACCCTGTGCATTTGCTCCACTATAGAATAGCTTGTAACTATCACCCAGCTCTTTGGCTTTATTTTCCTTCCATCGAGTTTCCTGCACACAAGATATCCACTTTCTTTATCCTTATTAAATCTGCCAACTCTTTTCCTCGTCCTATCATTGACCCGATATTGAGATGGCCTACCCTGATTTCATTTAGAGCTCGCTTCTTTAGCTGCACACGCTCATGGTGCAGTAGCCCTTGCCTTGTCACAGAGTTAGGGCGATGTAGCTGTGCGTCGTTTACGGAGTATGCCTTAGCACTATTCTCATCCATATTATGACTCATTGCATTAGTTCTGGCATGGGTTTTTACATTCGGATGCCCTTCCTGACACCAATCCTCTCTATTTATCCGGGCTTGGGACCGGCACCCATAGAGGCTGGCTTGCCCCCAGGTGGCTAGATTATGCATAATAATGCACTAAGCTGAAGAAACAAAGTGAAATAAATGAAATAAAGTAATATGATATAAAATATAATAAAAAAAAGACTGAAGCTTAAGAATTCCATTATTTTCATATATCCAGCACTTTATTCAAAATTTGAGATACTGTTGAGACTTTATTTATTGTTTATCCTGATTTCATATAAAGCCCCTGTTTCTCACAAGAGTTTTAAAGGTAGCGTTTTTTTTTTCAGATCTTCATGGCCAAGTGACCTTCCAGGCACAAACCCTTTCCATTACTTCAGGGCTTGGGATTGACATCATGTTGAACTGGCTTGTTCCACTTGTGGCTAGATATATGATAGTCTTTATGGTTAGAGTAAATAGTTTTGTTCTTTGCAGCATTCAGCCTCTGTGAACATCCTATACCATTAAGCTCCTTTTCCTTTTAGCTTATATATTTGGCTCATAATTTGGTCAATAAGAGTTTTATGTCCCATGGTGTGTGTGTGTGTGTGTGTGTGTGTGATTACCTAATTGTGTTTACGGGAAAGAGCCCAAAGCTCGTATCTTCCCGTCTCTTGATCGGTTCCATTTTGTACTTAGTTATACTTATCATACTGTCCTCGTAACTATTCACTGAGATAGCATCAACTACCTCCTCGCTTAGCGAATTCCAATTGTCAACTATTCTTACACTGAAAAAGCATTTCCTTACATCCTGCAAAGAAGTTTTCTTACGAAGCTTCAAACTATGACCTCTACTTCTAGAGCCTGCCATATCAAAATATCGATCCCTATCCACTCTATCATAACCATGAAGGAATTTAAAGACTGTCACTATATCCTCCCTCAATCTTCTAGCTTCGAGTGATGGTAAGTTTAATTCCCTCAGCCTCTCATCATAACTGAGATTACGTATTTCTAGCACCAGTTTCGTGGCATGTCTTTGAACTTTTTCAAGCATAACTATGTGCTTTTTCAAGTGCGGATTCCAAAAGGGGGCTGCATATTCGAGTTTTGGCCTCACACAGGTTACATAAATATTTCTGAACATTCCCTTGTTCACGTGCCTGAAGGCTACCCTTACATTTGATAAGAATGCATATGCCGACCTTACTATGCCATTTATATGTATTTCTGGAGACAAATCTGCTAGTATGTTTACTCCTAAATCTCTCATTTTCTGTCTCTTGAAGTTGTACTCAAGCCACCAAGTAGTCAAGCTTGGGCCTTCTTGCACTTGTACCCATTCTCATTACCTTACATTTTGAAGTATTGAATTTCATTAGCCACTTTTCTGACCACTCGTGCAGACTATTTAGATCTTCCTGAAGTTCTCTACCATTGTTCTCGTTTCCTACTTTCTTCACAATCATTGCATCATCTGCAAACATATTTATGAATGAATTTACAGACTCTGGTAGGTCGTTTACATATACAAGGAACAAAAGTGGCCCTATAACTGAACCCTGTGGAAGTCCACTACTAACTCTTCTCCATTCAGACACTGAGTGTCTTACTCTAACCCTCTGTTCCCTTCCTTCTAAGTAAGTTTTTATCCATTTCAAGACATTTCAACTTCTTTTAGCCATTGCTTGCAGTTTACTAATAAGTCTCCCATGTGGAACAGTGTCAAATGCTTTCTGGAAATCTAGGAATATGCAATCTGCCCAGCCCTCTCTTTCCTGTAAGATTCGGCTTACCTCATCATAAAATTTTAATAAGTTTGTTACTGTTGATCTACCTTTTCTGAAGCCATGTTGCCTCACTGACAAAAAGTTGAAGGATTCCAAGTGAAGAGAGAGATGTTTCCTTAGTAGTTTCTCCATAACTTTGCAAACTATGGTGGTCAAGGAAACTGGTCTATAGTTCAGAGCCGTATCCCTCCTTCCCCTTTTTGAAGATAGGTATCATGTGTGCTTGTTTCCAGCATCTTGGAATCTCCCCTGACTCAAGTGACTTTTTAAATATGATACTTAGTGCCACTGATATTGAGTTTGCGCATTTTTTAAGTACATGAGGGGATATGCCATCAGAACCTGTAGCTTTATGAACATCTAACGCCATCAGATCTTTGCATACCTCTGTGGCTGTAAGGTTGATGTTCTTTAATACCAGCCCTTGAGCTTCTATCTCTGCAATCTGAGGGGTTGGGGTATTTTCTAATGTAAATACTAACTGAAACTCCTTGTTCAATTCTTTGCAGATCTCTTCATCCGTCTCAGTGATGCTTCCATCCGCTCTCTTAAGCCTTAAAACCTGTTCTTTTACCTTCAGTTTTCCTCTGATGAAGCTGTGGAAAAGCTTGGGATTTTCTTTAGCCTTCCTGGTGATGTCCCTCTCATAGTCTCTCTCTGCCTCTCTTCTTTTTCTTAGGTAGTCATTTCTTGCTCTTTTGTAGGTTTGCCAGGCATTTATGTTTTTTCTCCTCCCATACCTTTTCCAGCATATGTCTCTCCACTCCTTAGCTCTTTTACACTCATTATCGAACCATTTCTCTCAGGCATGAATTACACCTACTTTGGTGAAAGGTATGCAGCAATCTACTATATTCCCATATTTCTCACAAAAGATGTCATACATTTCTTGTACAGATTTGTTGTAAAATAAGGTTCTCCAGTCAATAACTGCAAAAAGCTCATTCATTTTGATGTAATCTCCTTTCGGATAGTTCCTCCTCATGTCCTCAGTGCCTTTACTCTCAGGCAGAATATCTTCAATGATATACTCCATCAACAACACACAGTGGTCACTCTTTCCAATTGGTGGTTCATACTCAGTTTTTTCAATATCCAACATATTATCTGTGAATACTAGATCAAGTAGTGATGACTCATCCCCACCCCTGTCCCTCATTGGTTCCATTACATGTTGGTGTAGGAAATTCCCTTGTATGCAATCTAGGAATCTTGCCCCGAATGAGTCCTCACCACTGTGTGGGTCAAGATTTATCCAATCTATCTCTTTATGATTAAAATCTCCCATAATCAAAATCCTACATATTCTCTCCCATGCCATGTTAACAACTGAGTTTATGACTTCAATAGTTCCCATATGACTCTCCTCATAAACTTCTAGCCTATTCTGGTTCCTTGGTGGGTTATATACAACAGTTATTATAATGCTCTCTGACCCAGTATTTATGCGAGCAACAAGAAATTCCTTGAACTCACTTTCTATAGCCAGGTTTATTTCTTCAACTTGAATCCTTTCACTTATGAGTAGTGCTATCTCTCCACCAGTCCTCTCAGATCTTTCAAACCTTAATATTCTGAAGCCCTTAGGAAAAACTGTGACACTGTTTATGTCCTCACTCTACTTAGTCTCTGTAATTGCCACTATATCTGGCTTACTGTTGTGAATCCTATCTTTTCATTCTACTGTCTTACCAGGTAATCCATCAGCATTTGTGTATAACAATCCTAATGAGGCCCCATCCACTGATCTTCTGTCATTATCTTCTTTATCTCCCCTTTGTCTGGAAGAACTCTGAAATGCAAATATTTCTTCTCTTCATTTCTTTCCTCATTTAACCTTCTTGCCTCTTGCAACAAGTTTTTGATCTTTCCCATCTCTTCCTGTGTTCTGTATCATCTAATGAACACTTCTTTGAATTCTTGAAGGTCTTTTAGACTTTTTTTCTCAACAATATATCCCTACATGTTTCCCCTCTCTCAAAGGTTACTTTTGTTGGTCTCGGCTTTCCTACCCTCGAATATTTGCCTAGTTGGTGAATGTTTACAATATCCTCAGGACCAGAAACTACTCCAAGCTTTCATATCAGGTCTACAACCCTAGCTTTATTTTCTTCAAGTCTCCCCTGTCATGTTGGCTCCTGGGATTCGCTTATGCCTGAGATTACCACTGTCTTCTCTTTATCAAGTGCCTGTTTAATCAGTGGATTTGCCCTTTCCATCACAACGCCTTTCATTTTTTCGATTACTGTCTCTTTATAGTCAAATGTGTGTATGTTTTCCAGTGCCACCACCTTTACAGCCACTTTTACTGCTACATTCCCCTTTAGTGCCTCAGCAAAGGAAGTTTTCATGGCATCATGTTCCATATTCGGCTCCTGGAACTCTTTTCTAAACTGTTCAATGTTTTCCTTAATTTGGACATTCCAAGCTGCAATCTCATCTCTCTCAGAAGAGAGCAGTGAACTAACATCTAATTCAATTAGGTTGTCATTCAGCTGTTTGTTTTTATCTTCTTGTTTAGAAATTCTGGTTTCTAGTTCACTCTTTTCCCCTTCCAGTTTCTTTATTCGTTTTTCTAGTTCCTCTCTCTCCTGCCCTTGTGCTTTATTTGCTTCCTCCAAAAGTCTTATTTCCTCTCTGAGTGTTTCATTCTCTTTCATTTCTCTATCCATATTCCGAATTTTATCATCAAGGCTTATAACCATTGCCTCTAAAGCCTTGATTTTCTGTTTTAGTCTCCTAATAGCTACCCCTCCTCCCGACCCATGGGTGGGAGAAGTTTGGGACAGAGATGGCCTCATTTTTTTGTTTTCCCTCTCACAGAATATAGAAAGAAGAAGAGAAAGAGAAAAAAGAGCGAAACACTTTTATTTAAGCTTCACACAGAATTTTTATATCTTCATGTAAGTGCTATTTAGTGACTCAATTTATCTCTTTTTTGGTAACACATCTTTAAGTTAAAAATTTGACTATGGTAATTTGAGGATAAAAAGAAAAAAAAATGCTAAAAAAAAAACAAAAGCAAAAGTCAACTTGCAGGAAAATTCGAATTTGTATCTGAGGAGACACCCACCTGTTTCTGCTATATATTCTTCTTTAATTGATAAACTCACTTGCTAACCAAGATATGTTATCACAGGATCAGACTTTACATTTAACCCAATATATATACAAAATAAAAAATAGTAAAAGAGAAAGCTAAAAGAAAAGAAAAAAAATTAAGAAAATAAGACATCTGTGCTACTTTGCAACTTAACTCAGTACTGTTGACAGGTGTATTTTTGGTATTTATTTAATTATTCAATTATTTCGTGTATCAAACTAACTAACAAGTTAACATAAATGGGAAGGATACTGATTTTAACAATACAGTGTTACCCCAGTTATTCGCGCTTCTTGGTTCGAATTCTCACTCTATCGCGTTTTTTTGGGGGGGATAAATTATTATTTTATTTCATGGGTATATGCAAAAATATTAAAATATTAAAAAAAAAAATTCTCAGTATTTTCATATTTTTTTTATTGAAAAAACATATTTCATTATCTAATTGATGAAAAAAAAATATTTCCCAGCCTACGAATAATAAAACAGTAAAAAATAGTAAAAAACATATATGTAGATAGATAGATATATACGTTTATTGACCACCTCTTTTGAAAAGTACAGTATAATCTATACAAAAGGAATATTTGGTCCAAATTACAATGAATAAATACAATAGATTTTGTACAATCATCAAATAAGTAGATGAATATTAAATTAATATACATTGTACTAATAACTGAATGATATACATACATACCGTATAACTCACAGTATTGCATCATACGAAATAGTGTTCGATAGCATACAATGTATTGGGGTCGCAGCTACGTGAGCTAGCATATATATTTATATTTCCAGTAGTTTCATTATTTTATTGATAAAAAAACGTATTTATTAGCCTAAGAATAATAAAACAGTAAAAAATAGTATAAAACAGAAATACTAACAGTATTGCAACATGTAAAATACGATACCGCTATCAGCGTTTCGGACGAAGGCTTCCACCATCTTCTATTGTCTCGCCTCACTCGTGTGCGCCATTCATGTTGTGCTTATTATTATTAATATGTTTTACTTGTGATTTTTTTACTCGCATATTTTAACCTTTGCAATGCCTCCCAAGCATCCTTCATCTTCTAAGGCTTCTTGTAGTGAGCCTAAGCGGCAAAGGAAAATGTTAACCATTGTAGATAAAGTGAAACTCTTAGATATGTTGAAAGAAGGAAAAAGTTTGTGGATGTCGGCCGCTATTTTACGTAAACGTAAAAATTATTGTAAAATACTGTACCTATGTATGTCAAGTTATCATCACCTCAATCATGGTAAGTTTTCCTATCACTTTCATAAAAAAATTACATTGCTTGCTGTAATTTATAATGTAAAGGGTGTTTTTTTAACAGTACAGGGAGGGTTTATACAGTGTAAACGTAAAAATACATTAAAATATCTATGTACATATAGGCTGATCCTACTCCGCGGATTTCCGGGTTCGCGCCGGGTCCCGGAACCGAACTACCGCGATAAGTGAGGCAACACTGTATATGGAACCACAGGATCAGGTAAATGGCTTAAGAGCTCTCCCCAGTTTACACAAAAAATTAGGTAATGTTATGTGATGGCTTCATCTCTGGCAACTCTTCTAAATTTCCTTCAAGGCAGAACAGGACAGCTTCTTCTCTTTCCCCCCACGAATATGTTCTCAATTTTTTCCTAAAATATTTTGGACAGTCTCGTCATACAACAAATATAAGGTTTTTACTCACAATACTCTGCAGGATTTCTTATTTAGGGAAATTGTGTTAAAGTTTTCCACTAAGCACTTAGTCACTCAAAAACACAAGGAAAAATTTAAGAGATACTGGGATGTGTGTACTATGTGTATGTGTGTGTGTGTGATTACCTAATTGATTACCTAATTGTGTTTACGGAAAAGAGCCTAAAGCTCGTATCTTCCCGTCTCCTGATCGGTTCCATTTTATACTTAGTGATACTTATCATACCTGTCCTTAAAACTATGGATTGAGATAGCATTAACTACCTCCTCGCTTAGCAAATTCCAATTATCAACTACTCTTACACTGAAAAAGTATTTCCTTACATCCTGCAAAGAAGTTTTCTTACTAAGCTTCAAACTATGACCTCTAGCTCTAGAGCCAGCCATATCAAAATATCGATCCCTATCCACTCTATCATAACCATGAAGGAATTTAAAGACTCACCATATCCCCCCTCACTCTTCTAGCTTCCAGTGATGGTAAGTCTAATTCCCTCAGCCTCTCATCATAACTGAGATTGCGTATTTCTGGCACCAGTTTCGTGGCATGTCTTTGAACTTTTCCAAGCTTAGCTATGTGCTTTTTCAAGTGCGGATTCCAAAAGGGGGCTGCATATTCGAGTTTTGGCCTCACATAGGTTACATAAATATTTCTGAACATTTCCTTGTCCATGTCCCTGAAGGCTACCCTTACATTTGATAAGAATGCATATGCTGCCCTTACTATGCCATTTATATGTATTTCTGGAGACAAATCTGCCAGTATGTTTACTCCTAGATCTCTCTCATTTTCTGTCTCTTGAAGTTGTACTCCAGCCACCGAGTAGTCAAGCTTGGGCCTTCTTGCACTTGTACCCATTCTCATTACCTTACATTTTGAAGTATTGAATTTCATTAGCCACTTTTCTGACCACTCATGCAGATTATTTAGATCCTCCTGAAGTTCTCTACCATTGTTCTCGTTTTTTACTTTCTTCACAATCTTTGCAGCATCTGCAAACATATTCATGAATGAATTTACAGACTCTGGTAGGTCATTTACATATACAAGGAACAAAAGTGGCCCTAAAACTGAACCCTGTGGAACTCCATTACTAACTCTTCTCCATTCAGACACTGAGTGTCTTACTCTAACCCTCTGTTCCCTTCCTTCTAAGTAAGTTTTTATCCATTCCAAAACATTTCCACCTATTCTAGCCATTGCTTGCAGCTTCTTAATAAGTCTCCCATGTGGAACAGTGTCAAACGCTTTCTGTGTGTACTTGTGTGTGTGTGAGAGAGAGAAAGAGAGAGATAGATATATAGATAGATATATATATATATATATATATATATATATATATATATATATATATATATATATATATATATATATATATATATATATATATATATATAGAGAGAGAGAGAGAGAGAGAGAGAGAGTTAGAGAGAGAGAAAATTTAGACTAAAATTATGGAATGTTTTCATAAAAAAAAAAAGATGAGTTACATGAGAAATGTGTGCTTCAATCTCTCATCAGATGTATTATCCAACATTTTTGTCCATTGTCATTCTTTGTAATTGGAAGCTATTATAATCAATGCCATATCTGTGAGTAATTTGAAATATTTTCCCACTATCTCTTACAAGTTACACATTCCTTCATATAGTTTTCATATCTCTCTACTTAACCATGAAGGCGCGTGGATTTGTTTGTACAAATACTGCTTCTTTCTTTCCACTTTCATACTCTGGAACTCTGTTCCTGATTCTGCCTTCCCTGTGTGTTATGATCTTTATGCTTTAAAAAACCTGAATATCATTATCTCAGGTGTGTTATCCAGTTATATTTTCTACACTGATAAAAATTTTTTTGCAAAATTTACAGATTTTTTCCTCGCAATAAGGCTGCCAAAGCTTTTCCGTAATATATACAGGAATTTGTATATATTTTTACCACGCCACGCTTTTTCTGTATTCTTCACAATATTCTGTATGTATTTTTACTCTGCATTTTCTGTATTATATACAATACTCTGTAAATGTCTTACAGTAATTTTATTTATTATATACGATTTTTGTAAATGTCTTACATAAATTTTCTGTATCATACAGTAATCCCTCATTTTTCACGGGTGTTACGTTACGGGACCACCCGCGATAGGTGAAAATCCGCGAAGTAGCAGCACCATACTTATTATTTTACATTTATTTTTACCTTTATAATCCCTCCCTGCACTGTTAAGAACTCACCCTTTACTTTATTAATAACAGCATGCAAGCGTAGTTATATGAGTGTGACAGGTAAGTTTACCATAAATACAGCACGCAAGCGTAAAGCTACATGAGCGTGATACGTAAGTTTACCGTGAATAACATATACGTACTGTACAAAAATAATGCCTTTAATAATAACACATTATATTTATAATAACAATAATAATAATACAGTAACTTTACGAGACTAACATATGAGAGCAGAGAGGGGTACAGTAATGATGACATTTACATACTACACAGCCGATGACAGAGCGAAAGGCGCACACATAATAAGTGAATAGGTAAGGCGAGACAAGGGAAGATGCTGGAAGAATCAGGCTTCAATCAAAAAGCCAATCAGACCCCAGGATACAGAACGCAATTCTGTTATTAGTTGTCTCCCACCCATCAGCCAATATCATCTCATGTGCTATCTCAGGTAGGTGCAACCCTTTGTGTTTTCCAAGACGCAGATATCTACGCAGCACATACTGTACCGGTATCGTATTTTATATGGTGCAGTACTGTGAGTTGCATGTTTAAATTTATGTTTCTTACTATTTTTTGCTGTTTTATTATTCTTAGGCTAGGAAATACTTTTTTTTATCAATAAAATAATGAACATACTGGAAATTTTATTATTTTCCACATATCGTAGATTCCAGCGATATATTCAGAAATCTGCAACATAAAATACATATGGTCGCCATAAAAACCCACGATGCACTGAATCCATGGAAGGTGAACCACGATATAGCGAGGGATTACTGTATACGATTTTCAGTAAATTTCTTACAGAAATTTTCTGCATTATATACAATATTCTGTAAATGTCTTACAGAAATTTCCTGTATAACCTACCATCTACTGTTGAACCCTAGATCAGATGACACATCAGTATGTTGTCCAGTTTCTCTTCAGATTGCATAGACAATTCATCAGTACTTCATCCATTTTTTCTCTAAGTTGCAAATATGATGCACTGGTGTGTCGTCTTCTTCCCAGACTGCATGCATGTTTCTGTATCATCCATTTCCCCCCCCCCCCTATCTGCACGGATGATGCATCATCTAGTTTGTCCTGTCAAGTGCAACATCTGCGCTGCACACAGGTAGTGTGATAATTACTTGTGTGTGAATAGTAATGCCTTTTTATATATTAGTGCTAGTGACAATTACATGTGTGATGCTAGTGTGACTAAGTGCATTCCTTTTGTCTCTCAGTATTTGTGAACCTTTGTATGCAGGTCAAAGCAATTTTTTGAGTACCATTCTAGATTTCCCTCAAGACTTGACAAACTTGTCTGTGATATGCAAGCACAACTTCACACTGGTAGCATTAAGAATGCTATATTAATTATAAAAAAGTATATCTTGTTTGGAAATTGATATTATCCTGTGAGGAACTCTCTCAACTTTTATTACTACCGGCTGAAAGTAAAATTCTGTGATTATATATGAAAAGCTGAAGTTTCTTATTTTGCAAGGGGTCCCCACTTTACATCAGGGTTATGTTGCTGACAGCTGACTTAAAGTGGATTTCGATTTAAGTCGGAACACACCTATAACTTGCACCTAGGTCTGAGGAGACTGGGGCTGGTGAGTTTGGAGAGGCAAAAGAACCTGCAATACGTAATCTATTGAAGTATTCTTAAGTTTTCATTGTAAGATATAGTAAGACTACACTACATGTATAGTATACTAAATATAAAAATATTATAGCACTACAGTACTACAAAACTACAGTATAATAAGTCTTGCCTTTAGTCTCATATCTCTATTTCAGGTATCTTAATGTAAAATTTATTGCTAATGCTCTACTTTAGCATCAGTATTGTCACTGTATTATCATAATCAATTTTAGTATTACTACTATTGTTATCATTGCTATTATTATTATTATTATCTGTTCACTTATAAACTATTTTTCTGTTCAATGTAAGCGTATGTATTACCCTCTTAATTATTTGTTCATTTACATGTCTACTTATAAGTGGAAAATGGTATTGCAAGGGATGGTAGCCCTCTCCCTAATTATTTCTGCTAACTCATTGGGAAACACTTTTGCTGCTTTCTCATCACCACTAGCTAGCAGCTTCACCTTGCACCAATAGATTATGCATATTAGCACGACTCTTAAAACAATTAAAGCAACCTCTACTGGCCACAAACCCTTCACTTTCACTCCCTTTTCTGAGCATTTTACTATTTCACTATTAATTTCCATGATGATGGCTCTTCTTCATAGCACTGCCATCGTAACTATCACCACTACTCATTGGTGACATAGTACTATCAGTCACAAGCAATACAAGCGAGAGCAGACAAAATGTAGACACAATGGGGCTGGTGATACTAAACTGAGCAGTGCTTCCTCTTCTTCAAATACCGCATGATGCCTGATTCTTACATGACCCTGAACAACTTATTTCAAATAAAATCATATTAACAGCTATGTGTTTGGTAAATATTTTTTTAAATTTAATATAATCCTTCAATATAACCAAATATATAAACAAATAAATAAACAGATCCATTAACTTAATAAGTACAAATACAGCTGTGCTGCTAGTTGTGTATTTATGTGTATTTCGAATAAAATTGTATTTACAGCTATGTGTTTTTTTAAATCAATATAAACTTTCAGTATACCCAAATGTATAAACAAATAAATAAATAAAGCCATTAACTTGAT
Source organism: Halocaridina rubra (assembly GCA_037179515.1). Taxonomy (NCBI): domain Eukaryota; kingdom Metazoa; phylum Arthropoda; class Malacostraca; order Decapoda; family Atyidae; genus Halocaridina; species Halocaridina rubra. The sequence goes on along the minus strand of JAXCGZ010017278.1, from coordinate 18,153 downwards.
AAATACAAATACACCTGTGTTGCTAGCTGTATATTCATCAGCTGCACTCACAAACTGTTTTTGCGAGGTTTGAATTTAGCGCTTCAGCCAAGTAGGTCGAAAAGTTACTTTTATTAATACTTCATTTATTATTTATTGGCCTCCGACGTAAAATCGATATGACATTATGCGAAACGACGTCCTACGGGAATCCCCTGTAGTATGAGGCAGTGTGGTATTTACCATTATAGTACAGTCTGCTTGCTTTTTACGTGTGTTTATGCTACGCGAATTGGAGTAGCACATCTTGAAAATAATAGTAAAAAAATACAAAATGCACCAGCTACGTGCACGTGCGTGAGAAAAAGCAAAAAAAAAATTTCCAGTTTAGTAATTAAGCGACCGCCTCTGAGGTAGTTTCCGACCATGCTGCCATGTGCTTCAGTCTTTCTTCACCCAGTATTAATCCCAGCAACAACAGGGGTTAGCTCTCCCCCATCCTCCTCCTGCTCTTCTCCTCCCTTTCCTAAAGCTTAAGTCACCTCCTCATTGCCACCCCGCTCATCCCAGTATACCTGTTGCCCATTGTATATAGTGAGTACACATGTGTAATATATTGTTTTTTCTATATTATATTTTTAATACTGTACTACAGTATTATATTCAGGCTTTGCATAATAAAAGAAATGAGTTTTCTAGTCTTGCTTTGTTCATTTTTTTATGTTATGTTTATTATTATTGCAGCTAGGGGTTGGCTTTCCCACTTCCTCCTCTTCTCCTCCTTCTCCAACACTTATGTCATCTTTGTTTACGCTTGCAGATAGGGGTTTGTTCTCCCTCATCCTCCTCCTCTTCTCCAACCGCTTAAGTTGCATGCTCACCGCCACCATGCACGTCCCAGAATGCCTGTTATCCTCCGCATAAGGGTGCATTATTTTTTTTTTTTGCTGTACTGTATTTATTTGTAAATCTGTACAGTAATCCCTCGCTATATCTTGATTCACCTATTGCGAATTCAGTGCATCGCGTTTTTTTTGTTTTGTTTATTTTTTGGCGAGCAAAAAAAAAAACTTTTATTTATTTATTTTTTTTAATGATTATGACACCAGGACGGGCCAAAAAATAATAAAATAAAACAGCCTTTGTCGGGCCTTGGTACAAAGAATACATAAAGTAAATAGAAACAGAGATGGAGAGTGTAATAACCTGTCAGACGTGAAGAGATTATATATACAGTGTTACCCCCCTTATCACGGTAGTTCGCTTCCGGGACCCGGCGCAGACCAGGAAAACCACGGAGTAGGATCAGCCTATATGTACATAGATATTTTAATGTATTTTTACGTTTGCACTGTATAAACCCTCCGTGTACTTTTAAAAAAACACCCTTTACATTATAAATAACAGCAAGCAACATAATTTTTTATGAAAGTGATAGGAAAACTTACCGTGAATGAGGTGATGATGACGTGACATACATAGGTACAGTATTTTACAATAATTTTTACGTTTACATAAAATAACGGCCGACATCCACAAACTTTTTTCCTTCTTTCAACATATCTAAGAGTTTCACTTTATCTACAATGGTTAACATTTTCCTTTGCCGCTTAGGCTCACTACAAGAAGTCTTAGAAGATGAAGGATGCTTGGGAGGCATTGCAAAGGTTAAAATATGCGAGTTAAAAAATCACAAGCAAAATATATTAATAATAATAAGCACAACGTGAATGGCGCACACGAGTGAGGCGAGACAATGGAAGATGGTGGAAGCCTTTGTCCGAAACACTGATAGCGGTATCGTACTTTACATGTTGCAATACTGTTAGTATTTATGTTTTTTACAATCTTTTACTGTTTTATTATTCTTAGGCTAAGAAATACGTTTTTTTTATCAATAAAATCATGAAACTACTGGAAATATAAATATATATGCTAGCTCACATAGCTTCGAAACCAATACATTGTACGCTATCGAACACAAGCAAAACGTTTAATAAGGACAACGTGAACGGCGCACTCGTGAGTTAGACTGAACGAGTCTTTGTCCGAAACGCTGATAGTGATATCGTATTTTACATGTTGCAATACAGTTAGTATTTATGTTTTTTACTATTTTTTACTGTTTTATTATTCTTAGGCTAATAAATACGTTTTTTTTATCAATAAAATCATGAAACTACTGGAAATATAAATATATATGTTAGCTCACGTGGCTGTGACCCCAATACATTGTACGCTATCGAACACTATTTCGCATGATGCAATACTGTGAGTTATACTGTACGTATGTATATCATTCAGTTATTAGTACAATGTATATTAATTTAAAATTCATTTACTTATTTGATGATAGTACAAAATCTATTGTATTTATTCATTGTAATTTGGACCAAATATTCCTTTTGTAAAGATTATACTGTACTTTTCAAAAAAGGTGGTCAATAAACGTATCTATCTATCTAAATTTATGTTTTTTACTATTTTTTATTGTTCTATTATTCGTAGGCTGGGAAATATTTTTTTTTTATCAATTAGATAATGAAATATGTTTTTTTTCAATAAAAAAAAATGAAAATACTGAGAATTTTTTTATTTTTTATTTTAATAATTTTGCATATACCCATAAATTTAAATAATAATTTATCCCAAAAAAAACCGCGATGCAGTGAGAACGCGAACCAAGAAACGCGAATAACTGGGGGAACACTGTGTGTGTATATATATATATATATATATATATATATATATATATATATATATATATATATATATATATATATATATATATATATATATATACACAGTGATCCTTCGTTATCGCGAAGGTTAGGTTCCGGGACCCGGCACGATAGAGGAATTTTCGCGAAGTAGGATCACCCTATATGTACATAGATATTTTAATTTATTTTTACGTTTACACTGTATAAACTGTATAAACCCTCCCTGTACTGTTAACAAACCACCCTTTACTTCATAAATAACAGCATGCAAGTGTAAATTTATATGAAAGTGATAGATAAACATACTGTGAATAAGGTGGTAATGACATACTCATGTACATAGGTATTTTACAATTATTTTTACGTTTACTGTATAAACCCTCCCTGCACTGTTAAAAACCACCCTTTACTTTATAAATAACAGCATGCAACGTAAATTTATATGTACGTGATAGGTAAACTTACCGTGTATGAGGTGGTAATGACGTTTGTAGACTCAAGAGGAAATTATTCTGCAGCCAATAACAGCTTTACAGCTGTTATTCATTGAGGCCAACATAGCGGCCGACATCCGTAAACCTTTCTCCTTCTTTCAGCATATCTAAGAATTTCACCTTATATGTTATGGTTAACATCTTCCTTTGCCGCTTAGGCTCACTACCAGAAGCCTTAGAAAATGAAGGATGCTTGGGAAGCATTGCAAAGGTTGAAATACGCAAGTAAAAAAATCACAAGCAAAACGTATTAATAAGCACAATGTGAACGGCGCACATGTGAGTTAGACTGAACGAGTGAGGCGAGACAATGAAAAAGCCAATCAGACCCCATGATACAGAGCATACAGAAAAACAATTCTGTGATTCGTAGTCTCTCACTCTTTCAGCCAATAGCATTCCATGAACTATCTCAAGTAGGTGCGAGCCTTTGTCCGAAATGCTGATACCGGTATCGTATTTTACATGGTGCAATACTGTTAGTATTTATGTTTTTTGCTATTTTTTACTGCTTTATTATTCTTAGGCCAAGAAATACGTTTTTATATCAATAAAATCATGAAACTACTGGAAATTTTAATATATGCTAGCTCATGTAGGTGCAACCCCAATACATTATACGCTATCAGACAGTATTTCACATGATGCAATACTGTGAGTTATATATCTAAATTTATGTTTTTTACTATTTTTTTAATGTTTTATTACTCTTAGGCTAGGAAATACTTGTTTTATCAATAAAATAATGAAAATTTCAATATGTACTAACTCATGTAGGTGCGACCCTTTTCGTTTTCTGAAACGCTGATACCGGTATTATATTTTACATGGTGCACTACCGTTAGTATTTATGTTTTTTACTATTTTTTACTGTTTTATTATTCTTAGCGTAAGAAATACGTTTTTTATCAATAAAATCATGAAACTACTGGAAATTTTAATATATGCTAGCTCACGTAGGTGCGACCCTTTGCTTTTTCCGAAACGCTGATACCAGTATTGTACTTTCTATGGTGCAGAGGTATATGTTCAAATTTATGTTTTTTTACTATTTCTTACTGTTTTATTATTAGTAGGCTGGGAAATGATTTTTTTTATCAATAAAATAATGAAGTTTTTTTTTTTCAATAATAAAATGAAAATACTGAAAATTTTTATTTTTTTAATATTTTAATATTTTTGCATATACCCACAAAATAAAAATGCCAAAAAAAAATCGCGATACAGTGAATTCGCGAGAGAAGAATCGCAATAGAGTGAAGGATCACTGTATATATATATATATATATATATATATATATATATATATATATATATATATATATATATATATATATATATATATATATATATATATATATACAGTGATACCCCCATTATTGCGGGGGTTCGGTTCCGGGACCGGCGCGAAACAGGAAAATCGTGGAGTAGGATCAGCCTATATGTACATAGATATTTTAATTCATTTTTACGCTTACACCGTATAAACTGTATAAACCCTCCCTGTACTGTTAACAAACCACCCTTTACTTCATAAATAACAGCATGCAAGCATAAATTTATATGACATATTCATGTAGGTATTTTACAATTATTTTTACGTTTACTGTATAAACCCTCCCTGCATTGTTAAAAAACCACCCTTTACTTTATAAATAACAGCATGCAACATAAATTTATATGTACATGATAGGTAAACTTATCTTATCTGTTATGGTTAACATTTTCCTTTGCCGCTTAGGCTCACTATAAGAAGCCTTAGAAGATGAAGGATGCTTGGGAGGCATTGCAAAGGTTAAAATATGCGAGTATAAAATCACAAGCAAAACGTATTAATAATAATAAGCACAACGTGAACGGCGCACACGAGTGAGGCTAGACAATGGAAGATGGTGGAAGCCTTTGTCTGAAACGCTGATAGCGGTATCGTATTTTACATGTTGCAATACTGTTGGTATTTATGTTTTTTAATATTTTTTACTGTTTTATTATTCTTAGGCTAAGAAATAGTTTTTTTTTTATCAATAAAATCATGAAACTACTGGAAATATAAATATATATGCTAGCTCACGTAGCTGCGACCCCAATACATTGTACGCTATCGGACACAAGCAAAACGTTTAATAAGCGCAACGTGAACGGCGCACACGTGAGTTAGACTGAATGAGCCTTTGTCCAAAACGCTGATAGCGGTATCGTATTTTACATGTTGCAATACTGTTAGTATTTATTTTTTTTACTATTTTTTACTGTTTTCTTATTCTTAGGCTAAGAAATACGTTTTTTTATCAATAAAATCATGAAACTACTGGAAATATAAATATATATGCTAGCTCACGTAGCTGCGACCCCAATACATTGTACGCTATCGGACACTATTTCGCATGATGCAGTACTGTGAGTTACAGTGTTACCTCTCTTGTCGCGGTAATTCGGTTCCGGGACCCGGCGCGAACCAGGAAATTCGCGGAGTAGGATCAGCCTATATGTACAAAAATATTTTAATGTATTTTTACGTTTACACTGTATAAGCCCTCCCTGTACTGTTAAAAAAACACCCTTTACATTATAAATAACAGCAAGCAACGTAACTTTTTATGAAAGTGATAGGAAAACTTACCGTGAATGAGGTGATGATGACTTGACATACATAGGTACAGTATTTTACAATAATTTTTACGTTTACGTAAAATAGCGGCCGACCTCCACAAACATTACTCCTTCTTTCAACATATCTAAGAGTTTCACTTTATCTACAATGGTTAACATTTTCCTTTGCCGCTTAGGCTCACTATAAGAAGCCTTAGAAGATGAAGGATGCTTGGGAGGCATAGCAAAGGTTAAAATATGCGAGTAAAAAAATCACAAGCAAAACATAATAATAATAATAAGCACAACGTGAATGGCGCACACGAGTGAGGCGAGACAATGGAAGATGGTGGAAGCCTTTGTCCGAAACGCTGATAGCGGTATCGTATTTTACATGTTGCAGTACTGTTAGTATATATGTTTTTTACTATTTTTTACTGTTTTATTATTCTTAGGCTAAGAAATACGTTTTTTTATCAATAAAATCATGAAATTACTGGAAATATAAATATATATGCTAGATCACGTAGCTGCGACCCCAATACATTGTACGCTATTGAACACAAGCAAAACGTTTAATAAGCACAACGTGAACAGCGCACACGTGAGTTAGACTGAATGAGTCTTCGTCCAAAACGCTGATAGCGGTATCGTATTTTACATGTTGCAATACTGTTAGTATTTATGTTTTTTACTATTTTTTACTGTTTTATTATTCTTAGGCTAATAAATAAGTTTCTTTTATCAATACAATCATGAATTTACGGGAAATATAAATATATATGCTAGCTCACGTAGCTGCGACCCCAATACATTGTACGCTATCGAACACTATTTCGCATGATGCAATACTGTGAGTTATAGTGTACGTACGTATATCATTCAGTTATTAGTAAAATGTATATTAATTTAAAATTTATTTACTTATTTGATGATTGTACAAAATCTATTGTATTCATTGTAATTTGGACCACATATTCCTTTTGTAAAGAATATACTGTACTTTTCAAAAGAGGTGGTCAATAAACGTATCTATCTATCTAAATTTATGTCTTTTACTATATTTTACTGTTTTATTATTCGTAGGCTGGGAAATAATATTTTTTTATCAATTAGATAATGAAATATGTTTTTTTTCAATAAAAAAAATGAAAATACTGAGAATCTCTTTTTTTTTAATATTTTAATAGTTTTGCATATACCCATGAAATAAAATAATAATTTATCAAAAAAAAACCCGCGATACAGTGAGAACACGAACAAAGAAACGCGAATAACTGGGGGAACACTGTATACTGTATGTACGTATATCTAAATTTATGTTTTTTACTATTTTTTACTGTTTTATTATTCATAGGCTGGGAAATAATTTTTTTTTATCAATTAGATAATGAAATGTTTTTTTTCAATAAAAAAAATTAAAATACTGAGAATTTTTATTTTTTTTAATATTTTAATTTTTTTGAATATACCCAAAAAATAAAATAATAATTTGCCAAAAAAAAAACCGTGCTACAGTGAAAACGCGAACCAAGAAACGCGATCCAGCGGGGGATCACTGTATATATATATATATTTTTTATGAGTGTGACACAGGGACAGGCAGAAACTGCCCTCATTAATAAAGGCCCGGGCACGAGAAAATTCCAAGATGAAGGAAAAGGGAAAGGTTAAGGACAAGGCAGAGATGAGGTAATGTCACACAAAGGAAAATGACAGACAGAAAAAACAGTCAAAGTACAGATACATGGAGGTCTAGGCTCTGAGATGACGATAGATCTGCTTTTTGAAGGATGAAAGTCATAAGAATTAGGAAAGACAGAAGGAGGAAGAGAGTTCCAAAGTCTGGAGGTAGATGGGAAGAAGCAGTCGCTGTACTGACCAATCCGCGAGCTACAAATCTCCACACTCGATATAGCGAGTAACCCCTCGCTATATCGGGGTTCACCTATCGCGAATTCAGTGCATCGCGGTTTTTTTTTTCTGGGTATATGTGAAAATATTAAAAAAATAAGAATTTTCAGTATTTTCATTATTTTATTGAAAAAAAAAATTTCATTATTTTATTGATAAAAAATGTATTTTCCAGCCTAAGAATAATAAAACAGTAAGAAATAGTAAAAAAGCATAAATATGAACATGTATCTCTGCACCATAGAAAGTACGATACCGGTATCAGTGTTGCGGAAAACCCAAAGGGTTGTACCTACGTGAGCTAGCATATATTAAAATTTCCAGTAGTTGCATTATTTTATTGATAAAAAAACTTATTTCTTAGCCTAAGAGTAATAAAACAGTAAAAAATAGTAAAAAACATAAATACTCACAGTATTGCACCATGTAAACTACGATACCGGTATCAGCGTTTCGGAAAACGAAAAGGGTCGCACCTACGTGAGCTAGTACCTATTGAAATTTTCATTATTTTATTAATTCAAAAAAGTATTTTCTAGCCTAAGAGTAATAAAACAGTAAAAAATAGTAAAAAACATAAATTTAAACATATACACTCACAGTATTGCACCATGTGAAATACTGTGCGATAGTGTGCACTGTATTGGCGTCTTGGAAAACGCAAAGGCTCGCACCTACGTGAGATAGTTCATGGAATGCTATTGGCTGAAAAGGTGAGAAATGACGAATCACAGAATTTTTTTTCTGTATGTTCTGTATCATGAGGTCTGATTGGCTTTTTGATTAAAGCTTGGTTCTCCCACCATCTTCCATTGTCTCGCCTCACTCGTTCAGTCTAACTCACATGTGCGCCGTTCGCGTTGTACTTATTAATATGTTATGCTTCAGGGGTTCTTTCAATAACAGTCTCCTATGCCTCAACAGACTCTTTTTTAATTCAAACTGCTCCTGCAGATCTTCTTTAACGTCTGATTTACAAGAGATTTCCTCTACTGGGGAAGCATCAGTATCATTTCCTTTGCCTGAACAGACTCCTCTTTAATTTCAAGCGGATCCTGCAGATCTTCTTTAACGTCTGATTTACAAGAGATTTCCTCTACTGGGGAGGCATCAGTATCATTTCCTTTGCCTCAACAGACTCCTCTTTAATTTCAAGCGGCTTCTGCAGATCTTCTTTAACGTCTGATTTACAAGAGATTGCCTCTACTGGGGGAGCATTGGTATCATTTTCACAGTTTTCAATGCCATCCACTTCCATCATAGAAGGAGAAGGAACACAGTTGGTTTCTGAAGACTGACCTGAATTGAGACCAGTTTGTGCAAAGTCCAAAGTATACTGTATTTCAAAACATCACAAATAGGATACTTGGCCTCCCCACTTCCATATTTTTCATAATGATCAAGGGTTTTCACAAGTACTGTATATTCAGTTCACTTCGTAACTTAGCCACGAGGGAATCGAAAAACCTGGCCTTACACTCAAACGTCTGGAAGCCATGTATGAACACGTGAAAGCACTCCAACAACTCTCACAAGAACATGATGATAATATGGTTCGTTCGGTGACCTTCTGCAATCTTCTCGACGATGCCATGTCATTACCACCTCATTCATGGTAAGTTTACCTATCACATTAATATAAATTTACGCTTGCATGCTGTTATTAATAAAGTAAAGGGTGGTTTGTTAGCAGTACAGGGAGGGTTTATACAGTAAACGTAAAAATAAATGTATAATGCCTATGTATATATGGTGATCCTACTTCGCGGAAATTCACCTATTGCGATCAGTCCTGGAACCGAACCCCTGCGATAAACGAGGGGTTAATATATATATATATATATATATATATATATATATATATATATATATATATATATATATATATATATATATATATATATATATATATATAATCTAGTTTCAGATATAATTTTTGTGTAAATTTTATGCAGATAATCAATTTGTTTGCAATGAATGTAAGATAATTCCACTTTACATTAACTTATTCTGGATGAAAAAGTATTAATCTACTTATCTATAGGCTATCTATCTATATGTCTTTCTGTCTATAAACTTATATAACTGTATTTTGCAAAGTATGTCTTTATCTCTGAGTAAATTAAATGACTTTAATTAATAATGAATTACCGATTATTCTGCTTTATAAGTACAGAAGCTTCTGTGATGCAAATATAATATTTAAGAAAATACTATAATGTGAAGCAACTCTCAATCTACTATAATAACGATAGTAATAATAATAATAATAATAATAATAATAATAATAATAATAATAATAATAATGATAAGAATAAGAATAAAGGTAAATGTTTACTTTTACACACTTCACTTAGGAAAGAATGTTGAAATTTAAAAGGTTAAATTCAGTAATAGTAGTAGTAAATATTCAATTTTACATCCAAAATTAGGAAATGTAATTATATTTACAATGTTATTAGGTTAATCATAGGGTTAGATTAGGTAAGTCAGTTCCACTTTAGTTAAAAAAGGGAGTTGGGACAATTTTTGTTGTTGTTGCTTTATATCGTATTCTGCGTTTCGTCCTTTAATATCACTCTTTGGGATGTGAAAATAAATATTTACCATTAAATAATGATAATAAATTATCATTATTATAGTTGTTGTTGTTGTTGTAATGTACAATGTATAAAACTAATTATTATTATTATTATAATTATTTTTAATATTATTATTATTGCTTTAAATATACTTCATTTGAAATTACCCACATGCACAAATAGTAACAATGATAATAATTACAATGCTATAAATTATTTGTTGATATTGTTACCACTAATATTTTAACCTAAAAAGAAATAGTAAACAACATTATTAAGCGGTAGAAGAGGAGGAGGATGTGGGAGAACGAACCTCTATCCGCAAACGTTTTGGTGCTTCTGTATCAGCTGATACACCCTCGCACGCTATTTCTCTGACGATATTATATGGAAAGCTTGTTTGCTGTTTGTTCTTTATGCTTTTTTTCAATTCTCTTCATAATATTCGATCGCATTAAGCGGTAGAAGAGGAGGATGATGATGGAGAACCAAAACGTTTTGCCGCTTCCGTATCAGCTGATGCTTATTTAGGCACAATATCTTACTCTCAGAATATTTATTTACTCACCCTATTTGGGGTTTATCTAATTTTCAAGATTATAGATTATTATTAATATTCCTTGGTTCTAAACATTAATCTATCTATCGACCATGCTGCACGAAATCTTAACGTAAATAAAGTCAGCTGAGCAAAAAAAGAAAACTTATACAGTTCGTTCAAAGAAAACGAATATCGTACTGTACATGAGAAACTTAAATGAAATATATATATTCTCTACACCCTACTTCCCTGACGATATTATATCGAAAATTTGTTTGCTGTTTGTTCTTAATGCTTTTTTTCAATCTGCATAATATCACGTTTATATAAATTTACGCTTGCGAGCTGTTACTAATAAAGTAAAGGGTGGTTTGTTAACAGTGCAGGGAAGGTTTATGCAGTAAAGGTAAAAATAAATGTAAAATACCTATAATAAATATGGTGCTCCTATTTCGCGTTTTTTCACCTATTGCAGTGCACTATTGATCTACCTTTACCACTGCAAAACTGTTCAACAGAGATCAATTTATTCATTACCGTCTTTAATCTATTGGCCAAAAACTTAGCAATGATTTTATAGTCTACATTCAAGAGTGAAATTGGTCTCCATCCACTCAGTGTTTGATCTTCACTTCCCTTACTCAATAATATTATTATGCCCTCATTTTGTAAGTTCGAAAGTTCCTGTCTGTCCAATATATGTTTTATCACTTCAAAAAAATCATTTCTAATTATTTTCCAAAATTCTTTGTAAAATTCTGATGGTAATCCATCTATTCCTGGCGCTTTCCCTGTACCCATATCTTTAATCACATTCCCTAATTCTAACATACTAATATTACCAATTAAATCGTTACAGTCAATATCATTTAATTTATTACAACATAAATCCAGTAACATATCTTGTAACTGACAGTCACCTTCCACCTTATCATACAAGTTCCCATAAAAATCTTTAGCATGAGTTAAAATTGCTTTAGTATTATTCAATATCTGTCCATTGACGCCTTTTATATTCTGCATTATCTTATTATTTCTATTGACTTTCTCTTTCTTTAATAAATATGGAGACATTTTCTCTCCTTCAATTTTATCTTTCATTCTAGCCCTTATTTTCACTCCTTCACATATTTCATTCTGAATCCTTTCTATTTTATTTTTCACTGAATGTATTATATCAAAGTCTATAATTCCTACATTAGCCTTTTGGTATAATTCTTTTAACCTACATTGTAGTAAGTTTATCAGCCCATATTTTTCTGCTAAGATTTTTTTTGACATTTTGACAAAAAAACTTTTAATTTTCTCCTTGCAATAAATCCACCACTTGATCAAGTTATTAAACTTATACTGCTCTCCTTTTAAGAACTGCCATAGTACGCTAAAATTTTCTTTTACATCCTCTCTATTTAGAATGCTGACATTTAATTTCCACGTACCTTTACCTTTATTAGTTGACAAAAAGTTGATACTAGTAATTACCATACAATGATCTGAAAATGCTATAGGTACTGTTTTACATGAATTTATATGATTAAACAGACTTTTAACATATATTCTATCAATACGGGATGCATAATTTGTCTTAATATATGTATAATCTGTTACATAATTGATACTTGCAGCATCTCTAAAACCAGTCCCTTTAAGTAATTCACAAAATTTTTTTGATATTACAGTTTTATCCAAAGAACTAACATCTTTTACATGAGTTACACTATTAAAATCCCCTGCAAAAATTGTGTCATCTATATTTAGTCTTAAATAATATAATAATCTATCAAAAAAATCTTCTCTCTCTCTTTTCTTATTCGAGCCCGATGGGGCATAAACATTAAGTAAATGAATTTCCTTACCACCAGTTTTTATCTTTAAGCTTAGTATTCTACCTTCATAGTCCATCTCTTGTTTTATAACAGTTATAGGAGACAATCGTTTACTGATCAATATTGCAACACCTCCTTTTAAATAAGTAGTTGGATTTATAAATACTTCATAATATTGCTCTATATGATATAATGAATTTCCTGCCTTAATGTCATGTTCTTGCAATATTATTATGTCTAGTTTATAAAGATTAGCAAGAGAAATTAATTTTAATTCTTTCCTATCGTCATTCAAACCATTGATATTTAGCGTACAAACAGTCAGAGCCATGAAAAATATATATATATAAAAGAGAATATAATGTGATAAAAAAAAGAAACATTACCTTGCCAATTTTCGTTTCTTAACATTACTAATTTCCAACTTCTTATTCTTTTTTATTTTGAGTTTACCTCCTTTTTTTACTTTAACAAACCACTTTTCTTCCTTACACTCCTCACTTATCGACATTCCTTCAGAAAATGTTTCTTCACCGGTTTCAGTGCTTGACGATTCGCCATCTTTATCCGTTGTTTCTTTATTTATTTCCGTTATCTCATTATCTTCAAGTATGTCTTCTTTTATAACCTTATCTAGGGCATTACACACTTCTTTGTCCTCTTCATTTACGCTTAATTGAGAAAAAGTTCCTTGATCCATATCTTTATCTGCAGTCCTATGCACTTCCACCGTTGTTACACCTGTTTCCAAGGGTACATCCTCTTTCCTCTTGTTAAGAGATTGGTCATCATTTGGGAATGGTTCCTCTTGACTGCTACTAATGTGTGTCCTTTCCTCTTCATTTTCATCTGTGCATTCACTTTCATCTGTACATATTCCACTGGCTAATTGTATTTCTTGTACTAGCGGCTCCTTTGTTTTTTGTTTATCTCCATCCTTTGTTTCATTGTCTGCTCTTCCCTCCTCTAAATTCCCTGTAGAGTTATCTTTATTAGCATTTACCTCTTGAATGGTGTGTCCAGTCCTCTTATTTTCCTCTACGTCTTGTGCACTATTCTTTTTCCTTTGAATATCAGGAAAATCTGTAGTATTATATATATTTATCCTGTCATCTAATTCAAAGTAACAATCAGCGGCCATGTGATTCTCCCTGCCACATTTAAAGCAAGTTTTCTGCTGTCCATTATAGTAGAATACGATATTATGACCGTGAATATTTAATGAGGAGGGTACACTCCTCTTCAATTCCATCCTAGCTGTTCGTATACCATTTAGAAGTCCCTCAGCCTTTCCGTATACAAACCGGTTTAATCTGATTCCATAAACTTTTCCATAATTCTCAAGAATTCTCTCCAAAATTGCATTATCCATATCAAATGGTGCATAGCGAATGGATATATAAGTATATTGTCTACTAAAATTAATGATTTTTACCGTTTTGCCATTACCAACATCGACATCTTTCTCATTGTACTGATCACAAAAAGCTTGAAAGATGTACGATTTACTAAATTTTAAGACATACTTTGCCTTGCTTATCTGCTGAAATCCAACTATATCATCATGCTTAATTTTCAATACTTCAAAAATTACATTGCACACTGCGCTATAATCAGGGCTAAATGAAAAAAAGAGCCCTATGGAGTCCTGTCTCCTAATAGGCGGAGAAAAAGAACTCATCTTACATCAAGCTGTTTATGACGCAAGAATAGTCCTCGGGCATGTTCTCTTTTCGCCCATACCCCAAGGGTACCGCCCACAAAAGATTATGCTTATAAATCTAAGACTGTGCACTATATACAAACACTTATAAGCACAAATCAATCACTGTCACATTAAGCCTAATGTCTCAAAAAATAAAGTTCCAAAATGTTCTATTTCACTGAAATAACGAAGAAATATACAGCACTTTCAAAACGGTGTTTACAACTCCGCTTCTCCAACTCGACTTCCATCTGGAATTCAGATCAAAACTTTTCCTGGCTATTTGATTTAAAAACAGTCAGGGATATAAGGGGAACCAACCCAAGACAGAGCAGTGAGCTCTTTATTCACAGAACAAACACAGAAGCAGGTTCAAAGATGATCACTATCAAAGGGCCAACACTCTGGAATAATATTCCAGAGCATCTTAAAAATGCATCCTCCTTACCGCTTTCAAAGGCAAACTATATAGTTTTCGTTTGGACAAATAGTTGCTGCTCATTAAGAACTAATTATTCTCATTGTAAGGAAACAAATATGGAAATGATGCCGATAATAACGATCCTGTATCTAGTGGCATACTTACTACTTTATTATTAACATTATTGTTAACATTTTTAGTACAGCATTATTATTTTCTATGAAAGCTACATTTAATTTAACTATATGTATAACCCTCTTATTTATTAGTTTAATTACATGTCTACTTATAAGTTACTATTAATGTTGAATAACCATTGTACAAAATGGAAATAAATGTTTTGATTTGATTTGAAATTACAATGATGACTCGGTCAGTGCGCGGAAGCTCTCTCTCTCTCTCTCTCTCTCTCTCTCTTTCGGCGGGAGTTGCACATCCGGGTATTGGAGCCCATGACAATATCTCTTATGTTTTTCACTGCGTTTCAAATCGTTTCTTTTCTTTTGTTCTCTCTTTCCACAATAATTCAATGATTTTTGAGAATAGGGCGACTTCAACATTGTGTTTTATTTTAGGAATATTATTTGGTGTGTTCCCTGTGTTTTTGCAATAGACATATATTAATATCATGCGCTATTATAAAAACTAGTTTTATAAATATGAAAAATCCCAACCGTGGCCCACGGCAGTCCCTTGATGCAGCAGGTAGGGTTAAAAAAAAAAAATCCAGAATCTGAATTCCAGATCAAAACTTAGCACGAGGTTCTGCCCCTCTCTTTTTTCTCTCTTTATTTAATTTTCGTGCTTTTCCCTCCATTCCCTTATATTCTTAATCCCCTCCCATTTTCCCCCTCCTATCCTATCCCATCCCCCCCCAAAAAAAAGTAGGGTTAAGAAAATGCTAAAGGTTTAGCTTCTGTATTCATTTTCTATCTGTATAAAGTGGCCCTCCCATCCCCTCTTTTAAAAGGGGTAGCTTTACCAAAGAACACACATTTTCCACGATCACATACATACCTCACTTTCTCTTCCTATCTCTTTGGGGGTAAAAAGTTACAACATCTCCCCTCTTACCATCCTGCTAGGGGACCCAAAGGGTAGACAGGCATGAGGATCGACAGGTGCAGGTGGTTTGCCCTCACCGCTTCATCACATAGCAACTACACCTCACGCTTGTCTATAACAGTTTATTGTACTAACATGTGCAAGAATTCCCTTTGGCTCACATCATCTTTATACAACCGTCCTCCACTCATTCCTATCTCTTGCCCAGTTCCAATGCTCTTGTCACGCCATCTACATGCCACACATTCCGCAGGAAAGCCTTATATTCACATTATTTCTCATTTTTAATCTATTAACGCAACTTTAGCACCTCTCGTCTTTTCTTGCTTCCCCTCTCTCTCCACTTTCCCCCCACTTTTGCTTTAATTTCCGCTAGATAATAATCAGATATATCACTACTAGCTCCTCTCAGTACATTCAATACTCCTTTAATCACCCTCCTGTCCACCACAACATTATCAAGTAATGCTCTTTTAACTACTCTACCACTGTCTTGACACATGCATACTTGTGCAGACTTTAATTTCTAGACGTTGCTGACTTATTTTGTTTACCAGATTTAGCCAGAAATTATTATTGATGATTATAGTCGTCATAAGGATCATTCTAATCCAATAAAACATTTCCCAAACAATTTTTTTTTATTTAAATATCTCTTAATCAGTTTTCAATCCAGTAAATGACGATAAAGTATTATTTAGGTAATTCAAGTCAGTTTCAGAATTACAATGATTATACTGGAAAACAAATTAAGCTCAAACGTCTTCAACTATTTTATTTAAGTTAATTTATTTACTAGTACCTTGAACTGCCTATGCGATGCGAAGTTAGTTGCTTTTTTTCTTTCAAACATTCTAAAATAATAATATTTAACATTTGAATAACTCTAGCCACAATCAATGCTGTTCAAATGCTTTTGTCACTTAAGCAATTTTATTATCAGTTTTTAATACTTGGAACGATTGTTAACTATTGATATTTTCCCTGAAGTTATTCCCAAAATGTCAGCAGCATTTTCCCTATGTTTTATTGGGTCGCTGTTTGCACTACCCTGTTGGAGCTTGTGTTGGTATAGCTTAATTTTACGGCCGCATGCTCTTCCTGGCACCGACGCTTACCGTGATCTGGGCTTGGAACCGGCACTAAGTTGAGATTGATTTGTTCCCCCAGTGGATTCTTGAATGGGCCACCCACCAGAGGTTGGGTCTTACCTTGTAAAGATGCAGTTGAGAATATAAATATTAAGTCTCAAAAAAATAATATTCAATTACGTATGGTGCAGTGAATATAAACTTTTTTTATATGTATATATGTGTGTATATGTATATATATGTATATGTATGTGTATATATATGTATATGTGTGTATATATATATATATATATATATATATATATATATATATATATATATATATATATATATATATATATATATATATATATATATATATATATATATATATATATATATATATATATATATATATATCCTGTGCCCTGTGGGGCGGGCACAATATCAAAGAATAGCCTCACCGTATTCCCTGCGTGTCGTAAAAGGCGACTTAAAGTGGACGGGGCGGGGGGACTGGGAATCCCCCCCCTTGTACCAACCTTTGTGAGACGTCAAAGAAGATGGGGAGTGGGGGGGAGAATAACTTCTTCCCAAACTGTTTTCCTTTTTTGATGTCGGCTACCCCCCAAATTAAGGGGGAAACAGCCAAGGTATATGTATGTATGTCATATATATTTTCTTTTAATGTATTCCAGTTGAAATTCTTTAGTCATTTGGACATTGGGTCATACAGTATGCATTAGACAAGTGCGGCAGAACTCAAGGTAATGACTGTTAGATAAGCTGTGAATGGTTTATAAATAATGCTATACTCTCGGCTGTGTTGGAAGTTTTAGAAGAGTTGAATTATTTATTCAGATGTGTTTTAATCCAATTAATCACTATCTTTTTAATGAAATGTTTTATTTGCACACACACACACACACACACACACACACACACACAGTATAAAATGGAACCGATCAGGAGACGGGAAAATACGAGCTTTGGGCTCTTTCCCGTAAACACAATTAGGTAAAAAAAAAAAAAAAAAAATTTTATATATATATATATATATATATATATATATATATATATATATATATATATATATATATATATATACTTATTTATTAGTTATCATTTCTACCCTTTCTGGAGTAATCGTTAATGACTGACTTGAAAATACTTAGACGTGGTAGTAAAATGACTCCCCTTTTCTCTCCTTTTCTTTCTTTGTTTATTACTCTCTCTTCTCTCTC
>JAXCGZ010017277.1:70000-80000 GCA_037179515.1 Halocaridina rubra | reverse complement strand
CAAATTAAATAAAAGTGACGCTACCAAAGACCAACTCCGTGTTCATGTGCTCGTTTTGAATGTCAACTAAATGGGGCGGAGTGGTGGGTTTGGGAATCTCCTCCTATGTATCGTATTCCTACTAATAGGCAACAAATGCGAGGGTATTCTGGCAGGAGATATCCAGCCAGAACCCTAGTAATTGGGTCTCTGAATGTGCGTGGTTGTGGTGTAAGTGAAAGTAAGAGAGAGGAGATAGAGAGTATGCTTGTGGAGGGAAAGATGGATGTGCATGCACTGAGAGTATCTAAGATGATAGGGAATGGTGAACTGACATTTGGGAGTGTGGTAGGTAAGGTATCTGGATCTGAGAGAGGGTGAGGAAGAGAGGTAGTGGCTCTGTTGGTAAGTGAAAAGATAACTAAATGTGTGGTGGACTGGAAGGGAATATCATCTCGAATAATAGTGGCTAAACAAGACTGAGACACGAGGTTTGGGAGTATGTAAGTGCATATGGCCCTGGCAGTGAAAGGGGTAAGGAAGAAAGAGAACAATTTGGAATGAGATTGAACTAGCATGTGGAAGACTTGGGAATGAGTGTGAATGTGACATTGATGGGATATTTGGGTGCTAGAGTATGGAATGAGCCAGTGGAGTAACTGGTAGGAATGGGAGTGGAGAGCAAATTATAGAAATGCGTACTGAGAGAGGGAGATGTTGACTGTCAATACTGTATTGTAAAAGAAGGATCTGCACAAGCATAGAATGGGTCAAAGTAGATAATAGTAGAGTAGATGATAGAGCATTAATGTTATGGTGAACAAGAGGGTGACTGAACGCGAATTGGGTGTGAATGTAATGAAAGGAATTAGCGGTGGAATGTGATCATTATTTAGTGTAAAGTAGAGCGAGAGTGGGAGAAAAGTAGAAAAAGAGGAGAAGCGAGAGAGGAAGAGGGGCACTATAAGTGAGTAAACCGAATGAGAGAGAGAGAAAGACTGTAAGTATGAGGCTAGTCTGAGAAATGTGTGGAATGTATGAGAGAGAAGCTGGAGGAAGGTGTGGATGAAGAATGGAGTTATATCAAGGAGGAAGCTATGAAATTGTGATCAGAAATATCAAGAGTTTCATTCTTCTAGACTCTGGATTCTTTTAAACGTATTTCAGCTAGAATTTACAAGTCGCATTTAGTCACTTCGCAAAAATCATTTTCCTTCTATTATACAAGGTCAAAAGGAAGCTGATTAGTATTCAACGGGTCTCATATTGTAGTCTTGGCCTGTTAACTTCAGGTTACCAAAAGAATCCCACGAAATATTAAGGGGAGTAAAGATGAGGAGTCAACCAAATAAGCACATTACCATATGTGAAAACATGAATAAGTTTTACCCCGACCAGGACTTGAATCTGGGACTTATAATTACTAAGCCAAGGTGCGATCAACTACCCCACCGAAGGTTAAAAGGAGTGAGGTTGGAGAAACTGTAATATGAACATAGTGGCATTCAGATAGAATGCGTTCATTCCTAGTATAGCAGATATAAGCTGTAAGATCTGTTTCCTTTTAACCTTCTGTGGGGTAGTTAGTAGCGCCTTGGCTTAGTAATTATAAGTCCAGGTTCAAATCCCGGTCAGGGTGAAAATGATTCATGAGGATGTAAGTTGTAGATGGTAGACGTCTTAGCGTTACCTAACATTACCACAAAGGCTTACTCATCCTATTTCCATTTCCAGGCTATAAGGAAGACGATAAAGATGGTCATATATATATATATATATATATATATATATATATATATATATATATATATATATATATATATATATATATATATATATATATATATATATATATTTTTTTTTTTTTTTTTTTTTTTTTTTTTCACAGCCCAGTCTAAATCAACAGTTCGTTCGTTGCGGATATCCACCTGCAGGGGTGTGGACAGGCCATGGTGGGCCTGTAGGTGACTGATCTGGAAGCTGAGGTCATGTCTTTTCTGCAAATAAAGGAAAAGCTTCAAGATGTTCTTAAGAGGTAAGGAGTCTCCTTTAGTATATGTGTTGGTTAGATGCCATTAATATTGGGGGAAGAGGAAAGTTTAGATAGGATAGCCGCGAAGAATGGAAACTTGATGGCACCGCGTGCACGCTGTTAACTCCTGGGGGACCACCGGGAAGGAAGAATATATGACATAGGCCTAGACATAGATTTTATTGCCAAATATTTAGTATATATACAGGAATAAATATGTACTTTATATTCAGAGGCACTAGCCTGCTAAGCAAGAGCTCCTTGGCAGGCAGTTTAATATACATTTCACATAATTTAAAGTATGACGACAATAGTTAACAATAGCTCCAATATAGCGATCTAATACTTATCTTGCAATAATACAAAACGGTAGCCTGACCTTAATCTGGACATAATGATGCACCAATACTGTATTAATTATTATTCAATAGCTGCTTGATTTTGCTAGTAAATAAATGCTGTTGGGAGATAGGAACAAAAAGAATATACAAAATAAATATGAAAAATAACTGGATGAACAAAAATTAGGAGAAAGACATAAAAAAAATAAGAGAAGAGTATGCTGATAACCAGCAAGGGCCAAGGTTTCTTTAAGGAACCACACCAGTGTGTTGATGGGCTCACGTTGGAAAGGTCGAGGGAAAGTCTTCAACCTCTTTTGTTCTTCTCTATGTCTACGTTTCTATTCTTTATCTAGGAGGAGGGTACTTGGTCTATCTATCTTTCCTCCCACAGGTAGGCTTTTTAGCCTGTCAGTGCGGAGCATCTTCTCCATTCCGCTCTGTCCCGAAAGATATCCAGCTGAAAAATCATTCTCGAATATCTCTTGTAGGACACAAGCGACGTGAAATTATTAATTTCTTTATTTTTAGTTGTGATTCCATAAATGATACACAACGCAAAGTTTAACAGCTTTGTGAGTAAAGAGGGAGCTGAACCAAGCTTACTTCTAGTAAATCTAACTGTTCTATGATATAACACCAATTATTTGGGCTTACTGCAAAATAAGACTTCTTTTTGAATTTTTTTGGGAGAGAGCCCTTTGGTATTGAACAATACACTTAACTATTGCCTTTTAACAACAAAACCAAGTGTTTTCATAACATAAATCATACTTTAAGTTATGTGAAATGTATATTAAACTGCCTACCAAGGAGCTCTTGCTCAGCAGGCTAGTGCCTCTGAATATAAAGTACATATTTATTCCTGTATATATACTGAATATTTATCAATAAAATCTATGACTATGACTATGACAATTCCGTTAAAAGACTACAAAATAGGTGATAATAATAAGGACAAAAAAATTAAAAACAAATTTAGAATTTGATTCTACGTTAAGTAAGACAACTTATCGAACTCCTTAAAGGCTTCGCATTAATAAATACTAAACAAATATTACAAAAAGTGTATCAAGCCTCCTCTGATCGACGCCCTTGAAAAGAAAAATAAATAAAACAAAAAAAGAGGAAGAAGAGCATTAAAGACATTAAAGTAGAAAATCTTTCAACCACGACCTGACCCTTCTTCACTATTTCTTATTTTTCCTTTTAGAAACCTGGAGTGAATGGGAAACGATGGCGGCGACTTGTGACCAGAATACAAAATTCAAACCTTTCTCCATTTTCTCACTCCCTTTAAGTTAGAAGAATCTACTACAAAATGCGTTTCAAATACCAGCCTCTGATACTTTAGTTCGTACTCATGCACATACGCATAAGTTAGAAAGCATTCTTGAGTATATAATGGTCTAAAATCCAAATACAAAAACTTTATTACTGTTTCTTATGGATAGAATTTATTCATAGCTTTCTCTACCATCATCGTAAACATTATAACTATTACAAAACGAACTACTGCTATGAGTTCACATGCAATAAATATATACACATATACGTACATATACGTAAGTTTTATATATAATCCATATGTTTATTCAGGTCCTGTAAAAAATTAAAAAATGGTCTTTTGGCAAAAGCATTATGCTTTTTTACTTTTCTTATCAAGTAACTGTTACGTCATATATGACAGATATATGTGTAGATGCATAAATGTATATGCATTGAGTCAAACGTATGAATTGTCTAATTCATGTTACAACAATACTAAGAGGCGACAGAATACTTCTTGGTATTCATGATCAAAACTTGTATCAGTCCCCCCCCTCACATATGATATGTAGTCATTACTATTAGGTAATCCTCCACCCATCACTATTAAAAAACAAACAAACAAGGCCTTCAAGTTCTGAAAGGCAAACTCAGGTAAAATCCGAATCTAGGTTATATATTCGCAGTACTTGCTTGTTATCCAAAACAAAATAAAAACTCGTTCTCCATAGTTTAATACTATGTAAAGAATGAACTGAATGTTACTCAATTGAAAATAAATGACAGGCACTACGGACTGGAGTTAAATAATCTTGATATATATATATATATATATATATATATATATATATATATATATATATATATATATATATATATATATATATATATATATATATGTATGTATATTGCTCAGTATATATATATATATATATATATATATATATATATATATATATATATATATATATATATATATATATATATATATATATATATATATATATGTATATTGCTCAGTATATATATATACATATATATATATATATATATATATATATATATATATATATATATATATATATATATATATATATATATATATGTGTGTGTATATATATATATATATATATATATATATATATATATATATATATATATACATAAATATATATATATATATATATATATATATATATATATATATATATATATGTATATATATATATATATATATATATATATATATATATATATATATATATATATATATATATATATATATATATATATATATATACATATATATATATATATATATATATATATATATATATATATATATATATATATATATACACATATATATATATATATATATATATATATATATATATATATATATATATATATATATATATATATATATATATATATATATATAGCAATAATACCGTAGCAGTCGCGTCGGGATGATGGTGGTGCAGCAGTAAGAATACTCCACACGGGAGGTGACAGACCTGTGATCAAGTTCACAGTGGACCGTTAGGAAAGACATTCAGCCTCCATTCCCCAGCTCAAATTTGTCTGTCTACCCCCATGATGGGAACCATTGGTGACACAGAAAACCTCTATTTTCGTAAAGGCAGGACAAAGGGAACAAGGCTTTGTTCATCACGACAAAAGATGCAAAAAAAAAAAAAATCTATTGCCTTCTGAGATTGTGGGAGTGGATGGTGCAAATGTCATTTACAACTGCCATAGCACTGATTATGGTCAGATTTACACATTTCTGTAACATATTTCTTTACCTGACGCAGTTTGTCTTTCGACTGTAAACTTTATCTATTCCTCAAATACTATATCATTTTTGGACCAACATATGCAAACACAACTCACGCGAATTAGCTGTAAATACATGAGCACTCCCAAGACACCTAGACACGAAAGTTAACACTATCCGATGACACTACATTAACGCCCAAACAATAGGTATTTTACGCCTCAATAGAGCTAGTTATCCTCACTCGTTAAGTACGGTTATTACATTTATGATCCAGTGTACTTATAGACCAACCATTAAAAGCTAATATTTGACATTCGTTTCACAAATGAGCATGGGCTCTGATATATAATGACACTCTATGTTATAATCATACAGGCACCACGTATGAAATCTGTCATGTATCACAGACATGAGCATTTAGGTGCAATGAAAATTTGAATAAGATATGATAATTGTATGTATGCATGCAGGCATCATATATAAAATGCGAATTTTGTATGACAGCAGGTAAAAAAACTGGTTCCATATATTAAATTTGATGGTATATGAGAGTACATGAGCCCACATATACTAAGTGTATAATCAGAATACTGTATAATTGCAGTATGTGAACATAAAGGCATCATGTATGAAAATATGAATCGCAGAGTAATACAGTGTGAATACATAGGCACCATGAAGAGAATATAGATGTATATAAATGAATACAGACACCATGTATATTGCATAATAGTATATAAGCAAACATACATCACGTATAACATCATAATGATGTATTATTGTATATGAGTGCACATACCACATGAATAAAATCTGAATAATGGTGAATTATGATATTATACAATCACTTTGGCATCGTGTACATCTGCATAATTGTATAAAACCATATTTGTACATAGACACTACCTAGAATTTATAAAAAGCATATAAAGACATCATGTAAATTATATGAAATTACTGTAATGACAGCTAAATTTTAAATGAAGTTTAATGGTAGTACACCACATTAAAATCATGCATTTACGCTTAAAATAAGGTTGCATTGTGCACCTGGGTGTCTGTCTTTGATTGTGGAGTAGTCTATACTTTCATTTTTTACTTTGACGGTGTTAAAGTCTTGAAGGTTCCTGATTATTAAAGCATTTATACATTTTTCATGTAATGTAAATGCATGTTAGCCATTCATTGGATATAACATCGGGGTCCTAACGGCATTATGAAATATCAATATAGCTTAAAAGTCTATCTTAAGTCACCGTACTATTATTACACTGAATCAGTACCACATCGCCTGGTTGGTATTTATTTGAGAAGCAAAAAGGTTTTCATTTTTAGTATCCTTCGGTCAAATATCATTATAAAATGTCTATTTCTCACCTACACTCCAATATACCACCACCCCCAAATAAGACCAAAAAAAAAACATATGGCATAACAACTTAGTAAATTGTATTAGCAAATTATTATTATTATTATTATTATTATTATTATTATTATTATTATTATTATTATTATTATTATTATTATTATTATTATTATTATTATTATTATTATTATTTTTTTTTTTTTTTTTTTTTTTTTTTTTTTTAAGGAAATGTTTGATAAAGCTACGTGAAAGCCATATACACTCTCAATGATTAAAGCTCTGGACGAATGTCCTCATTCAAAAGTTCCTTATAACCTAAATATATCCTCACCGATCAACTACTTGAATTAAAGGCTGGTCTCGATATTTCTGCATATGAACTCCATCTCTCTGATTCAATATAAAGCAACCACAAAAAAAAAACGAGAGCATTGAACGAATCTTATTTTTTTTTTAAGCGAAAATGTGTTCTATGCTACAGGGAGTCTTCTATTACTTGCCTGCTCTGAGTTCGCATTACTGCATTCACAGCTGTCACCAAATCAAAAGCCGGCAAACTTCAACACTTTTAGAATGTCGAGTTTTCTTGGAGACTTGATTGGCGATTGCAATTTAAAACTTAATGACTTTTCCAATGAGAGCAACTTTGCAACTTTATATGTTAGAAAATTCTGTTTAATATCTTCAGTTATTTTTCCTAGAAATTTGAATTAAAAAAAATAGCAATTACACTGTACATAAATAGTACTTAGTCCTTATCCGATAGGTAATGATAACAGTTATGATGTTCATCTTCGCAAAAGATATCCAATGCTCGTTCAAAGTACTCGCATGAATTTTTCCTTTTTTTCCTTTTTAAGTCTGTTATTCTAGACGAGAGTTCTTGTTGTTTTGTTCCGATTTTACGTCACGGACTCCCTTTTCTACCAAGGGCTAGGACGATTGCCTTCTTCCGAAGGACTTGTTTTGGCAGATGTAATCCTTACCCTGAGTGCATGCCCTTGCTAACCTCAGACCGTGACGGGGCGCGAACCCTCGACCTGACGCCTCAGAGTCGCGGACGCTACCGCTTGAGCCACGGTGACTACTGATTTTAGACGAGAGTAATTTATAATAATATATAAGAAGCCCTGTACGATATATAAATTTTGAATGAAATAAATTTGGGCTAATGGAACTTAGAGTCGCCCACTTTCTTCTTTATAGTGGAATGGAAGTGTTTTACGTCACGGATTCCCTTTTCTACCAAGGGCTAGGACGATTGTCTTCTTGCGAAGGACTTGTTTTGGCAGATGTAATCCTTACCCTGAGTGCATGCCCTTGCTAGCCTCAGACCGTGGCGAGGCGAGAACTCTCGACCTGACGCCTCAGAGTCTCGAACGCTACCGCCTGAGCCACGGTGACCACCTTTCTTCTTTATAGTGAAATGAGGAATAATAACGGAATGATGTCAATATGCAGCAATGCTCCCAAGAACCGGAGGTGCATTTCATGAACCCAAATAACCCTGACTAGGTTTATTCGAAACAAACTTTCATGGTCTGTGTCGCTTTTTCCCAATACGTGACATTGAGAAGAAACAATTTTTGAGCTTCGTGTGATTTTTGGAAGTGATATACATTCGTTCATCCCTGTATGATTGCAGTACTTTAGAAAAGTTTAGTACGGTGAAGCGCAGAACAGACAGAGTGATATCAGGGGCCAGAACAGAGAATGTGATATCAGGCTCAAAATGCATAAATATGTGATAAATTATAAGCTTCACTTGAGCAAAAAAAAAAGAAGATAAGTCACATTCAGAAAACATTGTCTAAAAGATTATTTCTGAAAGAATAAAGAAAGCAACACACTCAGTAGAGTAAGTTAATATCTTTAGAGAATATTCCAAGAAATCTTTAGACGACCACAACTGTGATAACAGGATTGGAGAGAAGGACCTCATGCCAGTCATTCACATTCTCACCTACATAATTCTGCAAAGGCAGGCAATTCGGAAGGGATACGATTGCCACCCCATCCACAATCCCTCACGCCTTTTAGTTTTCCTACTACGATACTCAAGGGATTCTAAGGTCGTATAATGTCTCTCTCTCTCTCTCTCTCTCTCTCTCTCTCTATATATATATATATATATATATATATATATATATATATATATATATATATATATATATATATATATATTTATATATATATATATATATATATATATATATATATATATATATATATATATATATATATATATATGTATATATATATATATATATATATATATATATATATATATATATATATATATATATATATATATATATATATATACATATATATATATATATATATATATATATATATATATATATATATATATATGTATATATGTTTGTAGATTTGTGTGTATGCATGTATGTATGTATGCATGTATGAAAGTATGCATGGATGGATGAATGGATGCATGTATGAATAACTGCACATTTTTAAAGAAAGAATCAAAGTACAAAAAAACTGACCTAACATACGAATTGTAACTGAAACTGACAGAAGAAGTACTCATGAGAGAGAGAGAGAGAGAGAGAGAGAGAGAGAGAGAGAGAGAGAGAGAGAGAGAGAGAGAGAGAGAGAGAGAGAGAGAGAGAGAGAGAGAGAGAGAGAGAGAGAGATTAAAATCAATTTAGATACAGCCGATATTCTATTTAATAGAAGAATCCTCATGAGCGTTGTATAAACAGAATTTTGGGATACGAATAATTGCCCCTAGGACGATTGCCTTCAGGACAATAACTCCAAAACTCTTAATGCGAAAACGTACAATTACTCCTTTGATAACAATAAAGTGTTTTCTATCATATTTTCAAGATACAATGAATGAAAACAAGTTCAATGCCAGCAATTTATTATTTCATACGGTGACTACACCCTTCATTATATAAATCTAAGAGCTATTATAAATCATATATGTAAGACAAATACTGAATCAGGTAAAACTTAGCTACCCGAAGTACTTTAAATAATCCAGTAAGCTGTTTTTTAAGTTAACGCCTAACCTAACCTATCATAACCTGACCAAACAATTTACTGGGTTATTTAATGTACTGGGGTTGCTTATCTTTATCTGATCCTAAATACTTTATAGCTTCATAAGTAGAAAAAAAAAATGTACGACCATTGATTAAATAAGTACAAGTTATAATACAGATTTTAAAATTAAGATATATCTCTATAAG
>JAXCGZ010017277.1:62500-65000 GCA_037179515.1 Halocaridina rubra | reverse complement strand
ATGCGATTCCTATCTCGGGTAGTTTACAGTTTAGCGGGCCTTGCCGCTCAACGACCTCACCCCTCCGCTCAAGTAAGTAGTCCGACCCTAAACTGTATGATGGGGGGTTTTAAGGGCGCGAAGCCCCCTGGCTAAGAGGTTAGGTAAGTATTTTTAATTAGGATAGTAAAAAATTGTTTCGTATGCCTATTGTCGCCATTTTTGTTGTGTATTCATCCGCCAGTTCTCTAGTTAGAGCCTATCGCCATCTATTGGTAGGTTTTGAACATTGGCATGGCCCGCTAAACTGTAGGTGTTCCCCTATCTCTTATTTATTTGTCCTATTTTTTTGTATTTTAGAACCTGTATTTTTTAGTTTTTTTATTATATCAATTTATGTCTGTATTTCCATCGTTACATTTTTTGGCCCTTGTATTTTTTACTTATATTTTACGTGGACAAGATGATGAGGTTGGAAGTTACGGACAGGAGGAAGAAGGGACTGAGATCAGATGCAAAATCGAGGACATGTGAATGGAGAGGTTTGTATTTTTTTCTTTTACCTTTATTAGGCTATGTTTTGTCATTTCTATCATGTGGTATTCGTGAATTAAACATAAAAAAATTGAAAAATTAAATATATCTGATACAAATAAAAAATATCATAGTACAAGTGAAAATAAAAATACAATAAAAATTATTAAAAACATCTAGGTAGAAATTCCATTTCTAGAGATGCTATTAAGCTTTATAAGAAAAGTTTGCCAGACGAATTTTTATACAACACATTCTAGAGATGATTATATATCATGAAGAAGTAAAACTTATGTATAAAAGAAATATTCTTGTCAATATTTAATCAGTTCCTTTATATATTAATATGTACTGTTGCAATATATATATATATATATATATATATATATATATATATATATATATATATATATATATATATATATATATATATATATATATATATTGAAAGAAGGAAATTAAAAGAAATTTTGAGATCCTTAGTACATTCGAGTGTATTACTTATCTACAGAGAAGAGTGGTGCTACTATGTTCTTCAAAAGCACTTGTCAGTTCACACGGAAAATAGTGGAATCTTCCCTCATTGAAATTAAGGACGACATCAATTTATCTAAGGAGCAGTGGACAACTGACGCTACTGATGAAACACTTCTGAATCACAGCCTCAACAAAGTCATTTAGCAAGAATAACCCCCCAACCATATTGTAGTTTTTCTTTGTATATTTCTTTAGATCTACTTTGCTTATTGTAATTACTCTTATTTTTATTTTTTTCATCTCTTTAATACTGTATTTGTCACTATTTTTAGTGTTACTTCACTATTATCATTATTATTTTCATTATTACTGTTGTTTTTGTTATTAATATTATTTTTGTTTTGTTTGTTATTGTTGTTGCTATTTTTAGCATTCCTAGTATTATAATTATTATTATTATTTTTTTTTTTATTGTTACTTGTATTATTATTAGTATTTGTTTTGTCTTATTCAGTATTTTCATTTTTATTTTTCTATTGTTTTCATTATCTTACACATTTTTTACTTATTTTTATTCTTTGTAATTTATTGTGCTTTCTTATTCTAGTTTTATTATTTATTTTACTGATACTTATATGCATGTATAAGTATTTATATGTATATACATATATATATATATATATATATATATATATATATATATATATATATATATATATATATATATATATATATATATATATATATACCCCGTAATATATACCTTTGCATTACCTAATAACTATGAAACTTAAAGTAAAATATTCATAACTGTTTACACTATCTAACGAATAAACAAATGATTATGATGAGTGTCTTATTTGAGATCTTAGTGTCTGATTTTCCCTGGTATAAAGCAAATGGTAGAAAACTACATACAGTATTTCTGCCTACCACAAGTAAATTTTGTAAATGGAGACGCCTTAAAATCATTTGTGAGCAAGATGAGAAATTGTAACTATCGTACATAATGCAATAACAGCACCAACCAAGGTCATTTACAGTGAAGAGCCGGAAAGCAGTAGCAGGGTACAATTAGGTTCATTCTAGTGTCTGAACACACGGTAGAAAGACTGCAAGATAAAGCTGTTCACTAGGCGTTCCCTCATATATTACCGAGGGTTAGTAATATTCAGGGATCTGGACGAAGCAGCTTACCAAATTCATTTTTAATTTACAGACAGGTAAATAAAGCTTACATATTCATAAGCTATCTGGATCACAACAGACTGATAAGTTTCACAGAAACTAAATAGTGTTATAGTTTGCAATAACAGAAACTGGAAGTGTCTTGCTTTCTTAAAACATCTTATCCGACCATTCTAAAAACTACACCCGAAATTTTAAGAAAGTCAGCTGGTGTTCCTATAAGTGTCTCGGTTGTGTGGAATTTTGTATCTCTCCAAAAGTTTGAAAAAAAAAAACAGCGTATTCAATTGCCTCGTCTAAAGACTGATCTAAATGATGGCAG
>JAXCGZ010017277.1:0-57500 GCA_037179515.1 Halocaridina rubra | reverse complement strand
TTTAAGCTTGATAAATTTAGGTTCAGAAGGGAAATTGGTAAAAATTGGTTTGGTAATAGAGTAGCTGATGCATGGAACAAGCTTCCTAGTATGATAGTAAATGCCAATACCTTAGACACCTTCAAATGTAGATTAGATAGACATATGACAGAGGTAGGGTGGGTATGAATAGGTTAGTGCTTATTAGAAAAATCATAAAAAGAAAAATAGAATAAATAAGTAGAGTAGAATAGAATAGGTTAGACATGCTGAAAATACAATTCAAAAATGGAGCTGCCTCGTGTGTGCCAGTAGGCATGTTGCAGTGTCCTCTATTCTTATGTTCTTATGTTCTTATGTTTCATATAAAGCCTTGATGAACAGGTAAAAGTGCATAAGACAGTTGTGAGACCTGCGATGATGTATGGAGCAGAGATATGGGCAATAAAGAAGACACAAGAGCAAAAGCTGGATGTGGCAGAGATGAGGATGTTGAGATGGATGTGTGGGGTGACAAGAAGCGATAAGATCAGAAACGAGGTAATTAGAGGTACCTCAAAAGTTAGAGAAATATCAGATAAGATACAAGAAAGTAGACTAAGATGGTATGGTCATATCGTAGGAGGGATGAACAGTATGTTGGGAGGAGGGTGATGGAAATGGATATACAAGGTAGGAGTAGGAAGGGGAGACCAAAGCGTAGGTGGGTGGATTGCATCAATGACGATCTGAGGCCTAAAGGTTTGTTGGGTGATGAGGTATGGGACAGAAACATATGGAGAACACTGATCAGAAACATCGACCCCACATAAACGTGAGAAAAGATGTAGACGAAGAAGAGAAGAAGAACAGGTAAAATTAGAAATATGTACAAGAGGTTAACGATATTTTCATCTTATATCTCTTTTGGGTTCAAGACGAGAAAGCAGAAAGACGCGTTTTTGCTAAACAAAAAGTCGAGTGAATTGGAATTGTCTTGGCCCATCTTGACCTAAATCTGTTTTCATCTTTACTTTTTCTTGACTCAAACTCGAGGATGTTCCAGTGGTATCTTGACTTATCTTGAAGTTTTCATCTTAACAGAAATTATGCCGTCGGACAAAGGAACACATAATTACTGCGACATTATTATTATTTTTTTTTTTTTAAGATGAAGGCCTCCATGACATATTGATACCTCTAAATATGACTTTTGGAAGATGAAGGTTTTTTAAGAGTGCGACACCGGAACAGGCAGAAACTGCCCTCATTAATAAATGCCCGGGCACGAGAAAATAGCAAGACGAAGGAAAAGAAAAAGGTTAAGAACAAGGCAGAGATGAGGACCTTCCATAAATAATAACAAATGTAAGGAAAAAAGAGAGAAAAAGACAGATGTGGGGAATGTTGTGACTTGTCAAATGTAATGGAATAGCAAACGATGTGTAATAAATACGCCAGAATATTCAGTGTAGATGTAGGCATGAGGAAAACACCGTCCTGATGGAAGACTCAACCACGAATTCAGTAGTAGTCTTTCAACGGGCGGCTGTTCCATGGCCAACCTACTAATCACGAAAACGGCTTATGCTAAGATATCAGTCTTGAGCATGAAATAAGCATGATCGACTAATATTTAACTACGTTTTATTTTAGGATGGAAATATCTAATTACATCCTGGACTTACTTTAGTTTACTTTGTGTTTCAGCAAACAACATACATTACCAATCATTTGTTGATAAATGTCATCATTTCCGTTCTTTTATTGTAGCGTCAACGGCCTATTCTGAGATTGGAAGGCAAAGTAGATCTTCATGGATATCTTGGTTGAGGAAAGAGCTGACATGGAAGAAAGAACTCATTCCTATAAAGATCATCCAATTTCTCTACTCTGGAGGTAATATCGTATACCATTTAGTCAGCCTACAAATATGACGAGTACTTCTAAAGCTACAGAACTTTTGAAAGGAATACTGATATTGCGTATAGGCCTAGTAATGTCATTTGTATAATAATTACCCAATATCAGGACAATATCTCCCTTTCCCGAACTTAATAGGTTAGGTTAGGTTAGGTTAAGTTAGGTTAGGATAGGACAGAGAAAGCAAGGAGAGATATTGTTCTAGACCCAGATTAAATATAGGAAGAAAATCATGCGTTCTCAGGGAAAATAGACCAGACCATTAACCATTTTTATATTGACTGTTTCAGAGTAGAAAATGATCTTTAATTGTCCTGTAATCTTGAACTGCAGCTACTGTTTGTTAATGCGGACATTAGATCCATACATATAATATGAGACATACAGTAAAATAATAATAATAATAATAATAATAATAATAATAATAATAATAATAATAATAATAATAATAATAATAATAATAATAATAATGGTGATGATGATGATGATGATGATGATGATGATGATGATAATAATAATAATAATAATAAAAATAATAATAATAATAATAATAATAATAATAATAATAATAATAATAATAATAATAATCCACCACAGTAAATTCTAAAATATTAGTAAATATATGCAAAAGGCTCTCCGTAAAATATAACATATGTACACAGTTACACCACTGTCGAGCGAGTTATGTAAATTCACTTTGTTTCAGGTACAAACGCTATTCTGCCATACTTGACACTCCACATGAGAGAGCTTGGTCTAAGCATGCAACAGATAGGTATAATATACGCATTCCTACCGATTGTATCCATACTAGGACCTCCACTATCAGGTAGGAAGAGTATCTTTAAAAGTATTTCTTACTCTCATTTTACAACACTTACTCTGTATCCAGCCTTACACTTCGTAACTTATATTTAAAGACATTTAGATATCAAGTTAACGTTTTAAAAACTTCTTTGCAGGATGTAAGGAAGTACTTTCTTTAGTGTAAGAGTAGTTGATAATTGGAATTCGCTAAGCGAGGAGGTAGTTAATGCTAACTCAATCCATAGTTATAAGGACAGGTATGATAAGTATCATGAATATTAAATAAAAAAAAACGGTCTGCTACAAAGTTTTTGTGATATGTACCGATTTGAATAATTAAATGGAGACTAATATGAATTTCATCATCATTGACGATCTCTCTATTGCAGGGTTGGTGGCAGACAGATCAGGTAGTTACAAACTGGTGGTACTAATAAACATGCTTCTGACAACATTTCTTCATGTAGCACTTCTTTACGTACCTAAAGAGAGTCCCAATAAAATCTGGGTCGCATGCGGAACTACCGAACAACCCCTTCTTGGGGACAAATGCATGCATTGCCACGAACAAGGAGTCAACGAAAATTTCACTCTGGTTCTGGAGGTAATACGCTATTCAGATGTTACCAGTAACTTCATATTTTACTCTTGCTAAAAATGACACATAAGCGACCATATATATCAATAAGAATGCAGCCTGTACGTTTGCACTTTGTACCTAATGTCACGATGCAGCTAAATTTCGCATTCACTAATTTTCACTTGAAATATATTTTACTTACGAATATATATATATATATATATATATATATATATATATATATATATATATATATATATATATATATATATATATGTATATGATTACCTAATTGTGTTTACGGGAAAGAGCCCAAAGCTCGTATCTTCCCGTCTCCTGATCGGTTCCATTTTATACTTAGTGATACTTATCATATCTGTCCTTAAAACTATGGATTGAGATAGCATGCATGTATGTATGTATGCATGTATATATATATATATATATAT
This sequence comes from Halocaridina rubra, assembly GCA_037179515.1. Lineage (NCBI taxonomy): Eukaryota > Metazoa > Arthropoda > Malacostraca > Decapoda > Atyidae > Halocaridina > Halocaridina rubra. The sequence goes on along the minus strand of JAXCGZ010017277.1, from coordinate 53,783 downwards.
ATATATATATATATATATATATATATATATATATATATATATATATATATATATATATATATATATATATATATATATATATATATATATATATATATATATATATATATATATATATATATATATATATATATATATATATATATATATATATATATAAATATATATATGTATATATATATATATATATATATATATATATATATATATATATATATATATATATATATATATATATATATATATATATATATATATATGTATGTATATATATATATATATATATATATATATATATATATATATATATATATATATATATATATAAACACACACAATGACCTACCAGAGTCTGTAAATTCATTCATGAATGTTTGCAGATGATGCAAAGATTGTGAAGAAAGTAAAAAACGAGAACAGTGGTAGAGAACTTCAGGAGGATCTAAATAATCTGCATGAGTGGTCAGAAAAGTGGCTAATGAAATTCAATGCTTCAAAATGTAAGGTAATGAGAATGGGTACAAGTGCAAGAAGGCCCAAGCTTGACTACTCGGCGGCTGGAGTACAACTTCAAGACACAGAAAATGAGAGAGATCTAGGAGTAAACATACTGGCAGATTTGTCTCCAGAAATACATATAAATGGCATAGTAAGGGCAGCACATGCATTCTTATCAAATGTAAGGGTAGCCTTCAGGCACATGGACAAGGAAATGTTCAGAAATATTTATGTAACCTATGTGAGGCCAAAACTCGAATATGCATCCCCCTTTTGGAATCCACACTTGAAAAAGCACATAGCTAAGCTTGAAAAAGTTCAAAGACATGCCACGAAACTGGTGCCAGAAATACGCAATCTCAGTTATGATGAGAGGCTGAGGGAATTAGACTTACCATCACTCGAAGCTAGAAGATTAAGGGGGGATATGGTGACAGTCTTTAAATTCCTTCATGGTTATGACAGAGTGGATAGGGATCGATATTTTGATATGGCTGGCTCTAGAACTAGAGGTCATAGTTTGAAGCTTCGTAAGAAAACTTGTTTGCAGGATGTAAGGAAATACTTTTTCAGTGTAAGAGTAGTTGATAATTGGAATTCGCTAAGCGAGGAGGTAGTTAATGCTATCTTAATCCATAGTTTTAAGGACAGGTATGATAAGTATCACTAAGTCTAAAATGGAACCGATCAGGAGACGGGAAGATACGAGCTCTGGGCTCTTTCCCGTAAACACAATTAGGTAATCACAATTAGGTAATCACACACACGCACATATACACGTGCGCGCACACACACACACACACACACACACACACACACACAGTCTTTAAATTCCTTCATGGTTATGATAGAGTGGATAGGGATCGATATTTCGATATGGCTGGCTCTAGAACTAGAGGTCATAGTTTGAAGCTTCGTAAGAAAACTTGTTTGCAGGATGTAAGGAAATACTTTTTCAGTGTAAGAGTAGTTGATAATTGGAATTCGCTAAGCGAGGAGGTAGTTAATGCTATCTCAATCCATAGTTTTAAGGACAGGTATGATAAGTATCACTAAGTCTAAAAATGGAACCGATCAGGAGACGGGAAGATACGAGCTTTCGGCTCTTTCCCGTAAACACAATTAGGTAATCACAATTAGGTAATCACACACACACACACACACACACACACACACACACACTTGGCTATAGAAAGTGAGTTCAGGGAATTTCTTGTTGCTCGCATAAATACTGGGTCAGAGAGCATTATAATAACTGTTGTATACAACCCACCAAGGAACCAAAATAGGCTTGAAATTTATGAGGAAAGTCATATAGGTACGATTGAAGTCATAAACTCAGTTGCTAACATGGCGCGGGAGAAAAAATGTAGGATTTTGATTATGGGAGACTTTAATCATAAAGAGATAGATTGGATAAATCTTGACCCACACAGTGGTGAGGACTCCTTTGGGGCAAGATTCCTAGATTGCGTACAAGGGAATTTCCTACACCAACATGTAATGGAACCAACAAGAGCCAGGGGTGGGGATGAGCCATCACTACTTGATCTGGTGTTCACAGATAATGTGTTGGATATTGAAAATATTGAGTATGAACCACCAATTGGAAAGAGTGACCACTGTGTGTTGTTGATGGAGTATATCATTGAAGACATTCTTCCTGAGAGTAGAGGCACTGAGGACATGAGGAGGAACTATCAGAAAGGAGATTACATCAAAATGAATGAGCTTTTTGCAGTTATTGACTGGAGAACCTTATTTTACAACAAATCTGTACAAGAAATGTATGACATCTTTTGTGAGAAATATGGGAAGATAGTAGATTGCTGCATACCTGTCACCAAAGTAGGTGTAATTCATGCCAGAGAGAAATGGTTCGATAATGGGTGTAAAAGAGCTAAGGAGTGGAGAGACAAATGCTGGAAAAGGTATAGGAGGAGAAAAAACATAAATGCCTGGCAAACCTACAAAAGAGCAAGAAATGACTACCTAAGTAAAAGGAGAGAGGCAGAGAAAGATTATGAGAGGGACATCACCAGGAAGGCTAAAGAAAATCCCAAGCTTTTCCACAGCTTTATCAGAGGAAAACTGAAGGTAAAAGAACAGGTTTTAAGGCTAAAGAGAGCGGATGGAAGCATCACTGAGACGGACGAAGAGATCTGCAAAGAATTGAACAAGGAGTTTCAGTCAGTATTTACAGTAGAAAATACCCCACCCCCTCAGATTGCAGTGATAGAAGCTCAAGGGCCGGTATTAGAGAACATCAACCTTACAGCCAAAGAGGTATGCAAGGCGCTGATGGATTTAGATGTTCATAAAGCTACAGGTCCTGATGACATATCCCCTCATGTGCTTAAAAAATGCGCAAACACAATATCAGTGGCACTAAGTATCATATTTAAGGAGTCATTGGAGTCGGGGGAGATTCCAAGATGCTGGAAACAAGCAAATGTGATACCTATCTTCAAAAAGGGAAGGAGGGATACGGCTCTGAACTATAGACCAGTTTCCTTGACCAGCATAGTTTGCAAACTTATGGAGAAACTACTAAGGAAACATATCTCTCTTCACTTGGAATCCTTCAACTTTTTGTCAGTGAGGCAACATGGCTTCAGAGAAGGAAGATCAACAGTAACAAACTTATTAGAATTTTATGATGAGGTAAGCCAAATCTTACAGGAAAGAGAGGGTTGGGCAGATTGCATATTCCTAGACTTCCAGAAAGCGTTTGACACTGTTCCACATGGGAGACTTATTAGGAAGCTGCAATCAATGGCTAGAATAGGTGGAAATGTCTTGGAATGGATAAAAACTTACTTAGAAGGAAGGGAACAGAGGGTTAGAGTAAGACACTCAGTGTCTGAATGGAGAAGAGTTAGTAGTGGAGTTCCACAGGGTTCAGTTTTAGGGCCACTTTTGTTCCTTGTATATGTAAATGACCTACCAGAGTCTGTAAATTCATTCATGAATATGTTTGCAGATGATGCAAAGATTGTGAAGAAAGTAAAAAACGAGAACAATGGTAGAGAACTTCAGGAGGATCTAAATAATCTGCATGAGTGGTCAGAAAAGTGGCTAATGAAATTCAATACCTCAAAATGTAAGGTAATGAGAATGGGTACAAGTGCAAGAAGGCCCAAGCTTGACTACTCGGTGGCTGGAGTACAGCTTCAGGAGACAGAAAATGAGAGAGATCTAGGAGTAAACATATTGGCAGATTTGTCTCCAGAAATACATATAAATGGCGTAGTAAGGGCAGCATATGCATTCTTATCAAATGTAAGGGTAGCCTTCAGGCACATGGACAAGGAAATGTTCAGAAATATTTATGTAACCTATGTGAGGCCAAAACTCGAATATGCAGCCCCCTTTTGGAATCCGCACTTGAAAAAGCACATAGCTAAGCTTGAAAAAGTTCAAAGACATGCCACGAAACTGGTGCCAGAAATACGCAATCTCGGTTATGATGAGAGGCTGAGGGAATTAGACTTGCCATCACTCGAAGCTAGAAGAGTAAGGGGGGATATGGTGACAGTCTTTAAATTCCTTCATGGTTATGATAGAGTGGATAGGGATCGATATTTCGATATGGCTGGCTCTAGAACTAGAGGTCATAGTTTGAAGCTTCGGAAGAAAACTTGTTTACAGGATGTAAGGAAATACTTTTTCAGTGTAAGAGTAGTTGATAATTGGAATTCGCTAAGCGAGGAGGTAGTTAATGCTACCTCAATCCATAGTTTTAAGGACAGGTATGATAAGTATCACTAAGTCTAAAAATGGAACCGATCAGGAGACGGGAAGATACGAGCTTTGGGCTCTTTCCCGTAAACACAATTAGGTAATCACAATTAGGTAATCACACACACACCAGAGTCTGTAAATTCATTTTTGAATATGTTTGCAGGTGATGCAAATATTGTGAATAAAATAAGAGGCGAGAACAATAGTAGGGAACTTCAGGAAAACCTAAATAGTCTGCCTGAGTGGTCAGAAGAGTAGATAATGAAATTCAGTGCTTCAAAATGTAAGGTATTGAGAATGGGTACAAATGCGAGAAGGCCTATGCTTGTATACTCAATAGCAGGAGCAGACCTTCAACTAACCTAATTTAACCATTTAAGGGCTAATTTAATGTTCTAGGGGTCGCTAATCTTTACATAAACCCAATTTTCTTATAACAAATTGTAAATACTTTGCAATACATGATATATGAATGTTATATTCCATAAAGGTATTAGGAATATCTAAACTATTACAAAATATCTACGCAGCTACTTATTAATGTCAAATTTCACTTTTTTAATGAGGAATTCAAAATTACTAGGTGTTAATATTAGTTATCGAAAACTTACGTGAAAATCCGGCGCCAAGGTTGTGTTGAACATTCTTTGCGGTAACAGAGCAAGCATTCAACCTTTTTATTACGCAACACGTTGTATATTGTACGCATGTTAAAACAGTTATATGATACGCATTATTACACAACGCACAAATAAATCGAAAACTACATAGAATCCTCGACGAAAACCACATTCAATATTGGCGGCTTCCTATGCTCCAGCTCGGGCTTTCTTGCTGAGACTTAGAGAAGTTTTTGTTGACATTTGGTTTTCTTTGATTCTCCAACAAAGTAAACGGAAAATTTTTACCAGTGACTTTTGTATATAGAGAAAAAAGTAAATATCACCAATATATAAATTCTTTGTATAATATTGTTTTTATCGAATAATAATAATAATAATAATAATAATAATAATAATAATAATAATGATAATAATTTATTATTGAAACAGCCAAGGTATATGTATGTATGTATTATTATCATTATTATTATTATTATTATTATTATTATTATTATTATTATTATTATTATTATTATTATTATTATTATTATTATTATTATTATTATTATTATTATTATTATTATTATTATTATTATTATTATTATTATTATTATTATTATTATTATTATCATACTATTGCTGCTGCTGATGATGATAACGATGATAGTAGTGATGGGGATGGTGATGGTTGTGGTAGTGTTGCTGCTTAAGTAAAACTTACGAATCACCTCACCATATGATTTGAATTCCCTTGCAGAAGTGTGAAGCTAAATGTGATGATAATTCTTCTTCGACTTTCGAACTCTGTCTTCATCCAGAGGATGCTCTGGGCGACTTCTGTCGTGTTTTAAATAAGACTGATCAGGTACTCCACTAGAGAGCATTTATATGCAGTAGGACCATATTTTCAATTCATATTCAATCATTGAAAAGATATATCCTCTTATCTGCAAATGACCATAGCAAAGACTAATAATAAAGGAATATGTTATTTTTTTTTTCAAAAGTTTATTTGCTGTTAATACATTCATGTATTAGCATCAACTATAATAGAGTAGTCTAAGAAACTATTGGATATATTTATTTCGATGGGGATTAGAGAACGTGGGTGAACAAAAAGCACATACATTTTCAATCAAATTTTCTATGATGTCCAACATCTGTTTCTCCTTTTTTCAGATTACGTTGTACGGAACAGTCGAAACCGAATACGCAAATGGCAATTGCAATCATAGTTTTCTCCAACCTTATCACAATGACGAAATGTATTCAGATATAAGCTGTTCGTACAACTGCCCTCTGCTTTGCGAGATTGACCGCAATGTGTGTCCACAAGCCAACTATATCTCTTACTCATCTGTATTTTGGATATATTTTGCTTTAAGAATGGTGGCTACGTTTTTCCTCGCCTCTCTCTTCACTATGATGGTGAGTAATAGACTCATATGATCAAGAATATCACTGAATATGGTTTTACTTACTCTTGTTTATGATCCATAACTGTTATATTTTATAGGCCGTCAAGGCATATATACAATAAATATGGAACAGGTAAAATTGTATAGGATAGTTATTTTCATTGCTTCATATGCATACAAAATCACTTTTCATAAGGAACGGACTCTGAATTTATGTCTATCTTTGTGAATGTTTTACTCGAATTGTACATGAGTCATAGAGTCATAGATTTTATTGCCAAATATTCAGTATACATACAGGAATAAATATGTACATTATATTCAGAGGCACTAGCCTGCTGAGCAAGAGCTCCTTGACAGGCAGTTTAATATACATTTCACATAATTCAAAATATGACGGCAATAGTTAACAAAAACTCCAATATAGTAATCTCATACTTATCTTGTAATAAAACAAAACATGAGTTATTTATGAGTGTTTAGGATGCGATGACCATGGCCGTCGTCAAAGAACATGACGGAGAATACGGAAAGCAGCGATTCCTCTTCATTCTTGGCATGGCCACTGTTCCACTACTAGCTGGATTTTTAAATGACTACAACGAAGGAAGGAATGGTAAGTCCAGTAATTGCACTTATTTGATTCGGGTTTTACGTCACGAACTCCCTTTTCTACTAAGGGCTAGGATGGTTGCCTTCCTGCGAAGGACTTGTTTTGGCAGATGTAATCGTTACCCTGAATGTATGCCCTTACTAACCTCAGTCCATGACGGGGCTCGAACCCTCGACCTGCCGCCTCAGAGTCGCGGACGCTACCATTTTTCCACGGAGACTACTGTAATTGCACTTAGATAAGCCACAGATAGATTTGCGAGAAAAAGTACATTGAAAAACTGAATTTATTTAGTAATTGCACTTATTTACGAAATAAATTCAGTTATTCAATGTACTTTTTCTCGCAAATCTATCTGTGGCTTATCTTGCAACGGATGATATTTGTTTCTGGCATTTCGCTACTCCGTTTTACGTGGTTTTCTCTTCGAGATGAATAGTATAAAGTAGCGATTCACTTAACTGCAAATGTTTATTTCATCTCATTAGTTCACTTAACTTTTATAAGTGTTTGACTGTAAATGTTGCTATTCTCGATGCATCAGAGAAATATTGTAACTCAGCTTTCCACATCAGCATATTTTCTAGGTGTTTAGCCTGTTGGCGAAATTTATTTGAAATATTTTTAAATACCTTTTAGGCACATCTGAATATCTACCTGCTATATATCTTGGTGCCGTCCTGTGCGTGGCTTCAGCTATCTTGATATCAAGACTTCACTTTAAAGTAAGTTAACAGATTATTTATAAAGATTGTCATTGATATACTAAATGAAGAAAGTTTATACGTACGAATGTAAGTGCATATTCGGAACCAAATTAAAGATATTTTTCACGGGTAAAAAAATAACAAATTTGAAAGTTCATATATGAACATGAGATGTACCAAATGAGAATTTCAGTCAAAACTAAAGAGAGCCAGTTCAGTTGCTCTCACGTTCCTTAGTTTTAGACATCTCATAAATCAGATACATATTGTGTCGTGTCAGATATCATTTTTGGAGATGATTTTGTAATGTGAGTATATGATATTTATCTTCTTTCACGAAGTTTCATCATGCGTTAGTGTAGAGTATTTAACTTTATTACATTGCAAAGTATATAATTTATTTATGGTAATATCTAGACTCTCATTTGCTGCATGTTTCTCAGGTTGATATGGCTGAGGAGAACGTCTGCCATGACCTAAAGGAATTGGTGTCAAAGCCGGAGATAAATGTCTATTTTTTCATGGTTCTTATTTTGGGTTCCAATTGGGGATTCATAGAGAGTTATCTTTTCCTTTACATGGGTCAGTTGGGATCTCCAAATTACCTTATGGGTAAGTGAAAAGTCAGTGTCATAATATGTTTTTGTGTTGTAAGTTATGTAATAAGTATGGAAAACCACACTCATATGAATTTTCAGCAAAAGTAATAGTAAAGAGATGTATATATATGAATGCATGAAGTTGGCGTCTCGAAATCTAGGATCGAATTTACTTCTTAATAACTCTACTTACTATGTACTCGCCAACGTGCGATATATCTCTGATAACCTTGACTGTCAAGAACGTTGTTCAGGTGTTCCAAAATGTAGCGTAATCACCTGCGCTCTACATTGCTATGGAGTTCTATGGAATAAATTATCAAGTTTGTAGGAAATATATTTCACTTTTAGTTTTACAGACTTTTTTTTTAATGATTGTGACACCAGAATGGGCCAAAAAATAATAAAATAAAACAGCCCTCATCAGATCTGGGCACAAAGAATACATAAAATCAAGAGAAACAGAAATGGAGAGTGCAATGACTTGTCAGATGTGAAGGGATAATATGAGGTGTGTAACGGATATCCAAGAATATTCAGTGTTGATGTAGGCATAGAAAAACAACCGTAATTGAAGGAAGATTTAACATCGAACTGTCCTGGACAGCCCTATTTAAGTTAAAAAAAAAAAAACCTTCAGCTGTAGTATCGCAACGGGCGGTGGTGCCATGGGCCAACCTGCTACATGTTTTACAGACTTACTTGATGCAGTCTTAAATTTTTACATTCACAGGATTGACTATGACTGTTGGATCATTGATTGGGATGCCCGTTATGCTTGTCGCGGATAAAGCTGTCAATAGACTTGGTCGACACAATATATTCCTGATATCTTTCTTCGCTTATGCTGTTAGGCACTTTGGATATTCATTTATTACGTAAGACTTCACTTTGTCTTCGTGATTTTGCTCAATATCTTTTTTGCTGGACCATTTTTTTTTCCATACCTTCTGAAAAGCGAATCAATAATTTTAGGCAATTTTTTCGTCTTTCTTGCAGTGAGCCTTGGATGGTTTTTCCTTTCGAACTGCTAGAAGTCTTCACATACCAATTACTATGGGTGGCTGCCATAACTTACTGCCCAGAGTTAGCTCCTCCAGGTCTTTTGGCTACAATGACTGGCGTTGTCGGAGCAGTTCATTTCTCAGTGGGTAAGTTTACTATCTGGACAGCCCAGCATATATTAAGCAATTGAATTGAATTTAGAGTAACTTTGTAGGTTCTGAAGTATTAAGGGAGAAATGTTTTCAGTTGCAGTTAAGGAGTGTGTATGATGTCGTTTACCATGCATGAAGGGGTCAATGACATCATATATTTTCTGGACGTTTATTAAATGCTTTATTATTGTTTGTTCCGGTTTTACGTCACGGACTCCCTTTTCTACTAAGGGCTAGGACGGTTGCCTTCTTGCGAAGGACTTGTTTTTGCAGATGTAATCGTTACCCTGAGTATATGCCCTTACTAACCTCAGTCCGTGACGGGGCGCGAACCCTCGACCTGCCGCCTCAGAGTCGCGGACGCTACCATTTTGCCGCGGAGACTACTTATTAAATATCTTATTATATATTGGAATATTTTCTTATACATCAATTCCATTTGTATTTATATTTTCAGGACGTGGCGTGGGCTCTTTTATAGGAGGCCAGATCATTGGTAAAACAGACATCGCGAGCGCATTCAGAATATTTGGAGCCATAGCCATTATTTGTGGCGTTTTGTACATATTAGTTCATATATTCTACTTCAAAAAGAAGTTGATAGTAAAAGGTAAGATTATTTGTTAGAATTAAATAAGAGTTACAAATACTGCAAACAGCAAAAGAAAAAATCCAATCAGTTTTTTTCCTAGATTCTCCACCCACGGATGGGTGGAACGGGTCATGGAAGACCCATAGGGTGTGTCCAATCAGTTGGTATTGTTTCTCTACGTGGAGAGCAGCCATGAATATAATGACTATATTTCATAAAACTCAACTGATGTTCGAAATATATTAGTTTTTCTGAGTCATTCTTGTTTTCTTGCAGATAGAGAACTCAGAAATACTAAGACGAGAAATACAGAAGTAGAAATGAGTTCACTGACAACTCCAAGATTCAATGGTAGCAAAAATCATGAGGATGAATATTAAGAATACATACAGAAACGTCTTGGTGTCGCTGGCTGTTGATTCCTCTTCATTATTGTAGGTTAAGTTAGGTTAGGTTTATTCTCTAGTTTTATTATTTTGCATTGTTTATTTTTATTTAGGTACACCAAATGAAATGATTATAATAAAATAAAACTAAAATGGTGCAAGAACCTTATCTTGCATAATAAAAAATAAAGAAATGAAAATAATAAAAATAAGAATAAAAGATAATAATGATATAAAAAATAAAAAAAAAATAAGAGGGGGTGGGAATCACACTCCAGCGTCACCATTGCCATATTATTATGATCCGGTTTTACGTCACGGACTCCCTTTTCTACCAAGGGCTAGGACGGTTGCCTTCTTGCGAAGGACTTGTTTTGGCAGATGTAATCGTTACCCTGAGTGCATGCCCTTGCTAATCTCAGACCGTGACGGGGCGCGAACCCACAACCTGACGCCTCAGAGTCGCGGACGCTACCACTTGAGCCACGGTGACTACACCATTGCCATATTATTATAACAAAAAATATTTTTGAATGTAAAAAGTATTCATTAATCTTTAGTATATTAATACTAATACTACCATCACCACCACCACCGCTACTACTAATACTACTACTACTACTACTTCTACCACTACTACTAGCACTACTTCAACTACTAGTACTACTACTACTCCACAGCCATTACAATCACTGCCCTCACTAAAGGAAATTATTGAATTGAACTTATGATTCAGTTTACTTTGTAATGCTGATCCACACTCAGAACGAGCAAGGCTAAATCTCTCAAAATTTAAGATTAGAAAAACTCTCTTAACATATATTTATGCTGAAGCTCTGCCAAATGACTCCTATACATTTCTATGGTATGGGAACTTTCAGAGTAGAGGGTTGGATCATATTATTGGCAATTGTCATAAAGATCTTGAATTATTAGATACTGAAATTTTAAATTAATATATTGGCTCTGAGCATCTGTTTATTGCCCTCAGCCTGACTGCTAAAAACGCTATTATCTCCTCTGTTGAAGATGTAAACATTAACAGCAGGACGTCTTCTTTGGCAAACTTGAATTCTAGGAAACCAGATGATTTTCTAAGAGTGAATAACTATGTTGACAATGGAATGAAGTTCTCAAGTAAAAGAATATATTACTTGTAATAATATGGGTTGTTGCAAAAAATAAGATTTTATATATATATATATATATATATATATATATATATATATATATATATATATATATATATATATATATATATATATATATATATATATTACTAACACTGTACTTTGAGAAGGTGGCCAGTTAAGGTCACGAAATTAAAATGTACTTTTTATATATATTTTTTCGTTGTTTTATTTAATAGGCTTTTCCTACCATATATATATATATATATATATATATATATATATATATATATATATATATATATATATATATATATATATATATATATATATATATATATATAAATCAATTAACAAATGATAGTTGGAATGATATCTCAAGCAGGGACTTTGTATTGAAACAAGGTGTGAGACGGGGGGGGGGACATTTTATTCCTTTTTATATTCAAATTATACATAGATCCAATTATTAGTGAAACTGCTTACATGAACGCTGGTTGCAAGATTGAATATTATTGCATATGCAAATGACGTTATTGCTATTAGTAATTCAGTCAGAATTGGAAGTGCTTCATATCACAATGTGCAGATTATTCAGTAGGCATAGTCTTAAAATTGACGAAGAAAAAAAAGTAAGTGTATGTTTTTTTCAGCAGGAATTCTCAACAAAATTGGCCTTTCAATGTCAAGCTTAGAAATGACTTCTCTGAAGTACTTGACCATTATAAATATTTAGGACATGTTGTTGAGAATACTTTACATGATCAAAAGGATGTAGAACTACGACTGCAAAATTTTTACTCAAGTGGCTTTTGTTCTATGAAACTCCTCGCATTCTATCATTGAGTTCCTGTATTCTTATTCCAAGTGTATTGCATGCCAGGATATGGTTTGTGTTTTGGAAATATACAGATACATTCAGGAGATCAACGTTTAAAACATTTGAAGCGGCCTTCAAAAATGTTCGCAAACGAATAATAGAATTTCCTACGTATGCAAGTAACCATATCGTTGCAGACATATGTCAGCAATGTCTTCTTGAACATCGCATAGCCTAACTTCAGGCTAAGTACTATAAAAGGCTTCAATATTCAGTTAGCAGCATCATAATACTGAATTTACCTTTCCTAAAGTGTGGACAATTTGTTGAAGCAGTAAGACGAGTGTTTAGAAGTGACTCTAATAATGTGGATATTTGGAAATGTGATATTATGACTTCAGAGGCACGAGTTTCCTGGGTGCAAAAACTTGGACCTAGAAGAGGACAGTCAGTCAGGGCCTTTTCTTAAGATTGTTAAAGCTGCTCATGGTGATTCACTACTACATATTCAGTAGCTTCCATTTTATGTTACTTCCATGAATATACTATCAATATTGCAACATTGTTTTGTGAACCTTATATATGAAGCATATTATAATTCACCTCATGTATATAATCTCTTGCTGACTCAAAAGACATTAATTCCGTGTTACTATATTTATGTTTATACGAAATAAAGATATGAATACTACTATTATTACTACAAATAATAATAATAATAATGATAATAATAATAATAATAATAATAATAATAATATCTATTATTATTATTATTATTATTATTATTATTATTATTATTATTATTATTATTATTATTATTATATGTTTGTAGGGTTAATCACAGTAGCCTTTAATCTTCGAAAATTTTGATGTTTATAAACTAATCCCTATGATAAGCCCACTGCAAATTAAATCCCAAATCCTAATTAAAGTTAATCAAGACTTATGCTGAGGATTAGTGATCCTAAATCCCGATTCATAGCAGGTAAGCTATAAAATCAGAGAACAGTCGGCCGTGTCATCCCAAGTGAACGAAATAAGACAATATCAGCAAAGAAATTTCCTCTTAAATATCCAAGAAAACTTTCATATACCAGCTATGGAACCTAAACAAGATTCCCATTCTCAACAGAACTTGAACTCTGATGTTGATTTAAACGGGAGAAACTCACTAGCCACAGGAAATATAATATTAAGTAATGAGTGCTGTATTTGCTTTGAAGAAAGTGTGCATGCGTTGATGCTACAGTGTAAGCATTTATATTGCACCATTTGCATTGGAAAATGGCTTCAGCGGTCGAGCCACTGTCCTGTCTGCCGTGCCAGAATTACTGACGGGTTTCGCCTGGCTGTGTTTGCTCGCATGGCCACAGTACAGGATTCCTAAACTTAAATGATACATAAAGAACAGTAGAAAGCACCAACATGAATCACGTTTCTGATGATCTAATCAATAAAGTGTGTACTTGTATAAAGCTACCACTTAATGTACTGTATAACTCTCCTGAATGTTACCACAATGCACATGTTACGCTTGTTAGGCACACACTTTCTAATATGTATCCAGAATTGTGTCGTCATTTATCTGGAAGTGAGGCCCATGGCAAAACAATAAAAATAAATTTTATTATACGAGTTTCAATATTTAAAATAAAGATAAACATTCTAGTATTAACAATCTCAAGAGGCAATTACGTTGCCAACAGTATGATGTCATGGTATAATAACAATAAAACAAAGTAATCAATAGACTTCTACAAGAAAATCGCAATCTAAAACGCTTCTCATAAGAACATAAGAATAGAGGACACTGCAACATGCCTACTGGCACACACGAGGCAGCTCCATTTTTGAATTGTATTTTCAGCATGTCTAACCTATTCTATTCTACTCTACTTATTTATTCTGTTTTTCTTTTTATGATTTTTCTAATAAGCACTAACCTATTCATACCCACCCTACCTCTGTCATATGTCTATCTAATCTACATTTGAAGGTGTCTAAGGTATTGGCATTTACTATCCTACTAGGAAGCTTGTTCCATGCATCAGCTACTCTATTACCAAACCAATTTTTACCAATTTCCCTTCTGAACCTAAATTTATCAAGCTTAAATCCATTATTACGAGTTCTGGTTTGATCATGAATTTTTAAAACTTTATTAATATCTCCCTTGTTAATCCCTTTAAACCATTTATACACTTCAATCATATCCCCCCTAACTCTTCGCCTCTCTAGAGAATGTAGATTAAGTTTTTTTAATCTGTCCTCATATGGTAGATTTCTGATATTGTGTATCATCTTGGTCATTCTTCGTTGCACTCTCTCCAAGGATTCAATTTCCATTCTATAATAGGGTGACCAGAATTGCACAGCATAATCTAAATGGGGCCTAACTAATGCAAGATAGAGCTGCAAAATAACTTTTTCCGTCCTATTGCTGACGCTTCTTGAGATAAATCCTAAAATTCTGTTTGCTTTATTTCTGACTGCTGTGCATTGCTCTCTTGGCTTAAGACTACTACTCACAAGAACTCCCAAATCCCTTTCACACTGAGAACTCATGATTTCATGGTTATTTAGCTTATAACTAGTATTGTCTTTTATAGTACCCATTTTAACTACTTTACATTTTTCAACATTAAATTCCATTTGCCATTTGTCCGACCATTCAGATAATCTATTTAGATCTTCCTGTAAAGCATGAATGTCTTCTTTTCCATTTATAGTTCTACCTATTTTAGTGTCGTCTGCGAATTTACTTAGGTTACTACTGATATCCGAATCCAGATCATTTAGATATACGATGAATAATAGAGGACCCAGTACCGAGCCTTGTGGTACCCCGCTAGTAACCGAGCCCCACTCTGATTTCTCTCCATTTATGCAAACCCTCTGTTTTCTGTCTTTTAACCATTGTTTGATCCATCTGAGCACAGCTCCTCCTATACCATGAGCTTCCAGCTTTTTAACTAATCTTTTGTGAGGAACTCTATCAAAAGCTTTGCTAAAATCTAGATATATTGTATCATATTCTTTGCCACAATCTACTGCCTCGTAAACTTCTGAATAAAAAGACAGTAAGTTTGTAAGGCACGAAAAACCCTTAAGAAACCCGTGTTGTGAAAGTTTTATCAGTCTGTGTAATTCTAGATGTGCCCTTATTTTATTTGCAATTATGGATTCTAGAATCTTACCCACTGTTGACGTTAAACTTACCGGCCTATAATTATTCTTTTTAACACGTTCTCCTTTTTTAAATATTGGTACCACATCTGCCAATTTCCACTCCATGGGTACCGATCCTAATTTTATTGAATTATTAAATAATGCAGTTAGAGGACAACTAAGCTCTTCCTTGCATTCCTTTAATATTCAAGCATATATTCCATCAGGTCCCGGAGATTTATGAGCCTTTAATTTATCTATTTCTTTTATTACCTCCTCTCTCGTAATATTTATTGAACTAAGTATATTATCGGGACTGTCTCTGTAAATCGATTCTACTTCCGGAATATTTTCCAAGTTTTCATTTGTAAATACAGATAAGAAATAATCATTTAAACATGTACACATCACTTTATCGTCATCTGAGATATGGCCATTGGCTACTTCAATTGGTCCGACTTTTTCCTTAAATTTTGTTTGATAATGTTGATAAAACCCTTTAGGATTTTCTTTAGCTTCTCCTGCTATTCTAACTTCGTATTTTCTTTTCGACTCTCTAACTATCTTTTTAACTTCCCTGTTTAACTGTATATATTGCTGCCTCACCTGCTCTTCACCTCTTTTTAGTTTCCTGTATATTCCTCTTTTAATACCTATAAGATTCTTTATTCTATTGTTCATCCATTTAGGGTCATTTTTTCTTGATCTGCAATGTTTCATGGGAATATAGTCTCTCTGACTATTCTTAAGAGTCATGACAAAATTGTTATATTCCTCATCCAAATTTATATTAACTGACGGGCTGCTGTTCTTTCCTGTGAGAGAATTTAATGTATTGATCTTATCTTGTGATAATCCTTGGCATGTGGTACCCAAATTTCGGGGTAATCCGCTACCTGCGACCTGACCTGCTGGATTAACTACCCACATCTGTACCCCAGAAATCCCTTCCCATACCTCATTAGATAATTTAGTTTTTAAGCCCTCAAAATCTCCTGCTCTAAAGTTTGGAACAATATTCTTATTTTCCTTTATAGTTTCCTTGAAAATTATGTTAAATCTAATGGAATCATGGTCACTGTTGCCCAATTTTTCACCAACTTCTAAATTTGTAACCATATTCTCTCTATTACTAAGAACTAAATCTAGTGTATTCACCCCCCGTGTTGCTTCATGTACATGCTGAGAAAGGAAATTGTCTTCTACTACTTCCAAAAACTCCTTAGAGCTACTATCACCTGTTATGGTTTCCCAGTTAATATGTCTAAAATTAAAATCGCCTACAATGCAAACTCTATTTGACCTGCTCACTTTAGAAATTTCATCGTATATAACTTGCGACTCTATATTATCTAGATCAGGTGGTCTGTAGACTACTCCTACAACTAGACTTTCTATATTATTTTTAATTTCAACCCATAAGGTTTCTGAATTTAGATTTGTCTTAATTCCAGACTTAATGCAGCTTCTGAGGCTATCTTTAATATACATAATTACCCCTCCCCCTCTTTTATCTGCACTACGATCAGCATTATAAAGTTTATATCCTGTAATTATGTACTCAGCTTTAAGGTGTTTGCTTTCTAATTTAATCCAACTTTCACTAATGCATATTATATCCGGTCTCTCACTACATACTATGGCTCTCAGTTCTTCTATCTTGTTACCTAAACTACGGCTATTTGTATAATATACTTTTAAACTTTCTCTAGCTTCACCCTTCTTGTGGCTATTCTTTTTGCTAATATTTGTTCTATGTAACAAATGGTTCTTATCCTTAGACTCCCACTTATTTGACCCACTATTTACTGAACCCTTACTGACTAATTTCTCTGCACAAGTATTAATCATTTCATTATTTGTGTCTAACAAAACCCCCCTACCTCTCTGTCTATCATACCAGCCAATACCGAGACACCTGAATTAGAAAGATGCACTCCATCCCTTGCATACATATGCTTACGACTAGTGAAGTGATCCCACCCGTCTATAAAACCTATATTATTCTCCCGACAGAAGACTTTCATCCTAGCATTTACTCCTATAGCTCGAGACCACCACTCTGAACTTTGGCTAAGCCTAGGGAGAATACCACACATCACAGGAACTGCACACAATTGCGTGAAACATTTTACAATAACTTCATACCAACTACCTACCACTCAGTCAATAAAAAGGGTAAAGCAAATTATGGAAAAAATGGAAAAGAAAAATATTTTATGCAAAGTTGATGAACCAACAGAGTGGATTAGCAGAATGGTTACTGCAATATAGAGTAATGGGGATATAAGAGTGTGTATAGTACCTCAAGGGTGTTATGGGTAAAAAACCTAGAACACTACTGTCAATTGTTTCATCTTTGTTAAGACTCTAAAATATTGATATTAAATAGGGAAAAACAAGAATGATTCTGAAAAATAGTCGAAGTAAGTGGCATCATGACAGGGGTGCCAAGGACTTGGAAGAACTAATTGAAGGAGATTCTATATGCATAACACCTATTCTTGGTCAAAGAAAATGGAACAATGACAAAATAGTTGAAAAACTTGAAAATAGATTTTATGTAGTTGACTATGATGAACGAAAACAAATGCTATGGAAGGCCTAGAAAAGCAAATCTTGAAATGAATCTAAACTGTGAATCTTATAATATTGAATATAATGAGAGTAATGGACTGAATATCATTGTACCTGTAATTAATGACATTGAAACCCAAATGATTAGTATGAATAGAAATACCATTAATAGAATGCCTATTAAATGCAAAGATCACTTTGTAACAAAATATTGTTTGAAGTGCCTTATATGAGTGTGCTTGAGAATTTTTATTTTGTTTCATTTTCTAAACAAGAAAGGATGGTACAATATGATTGTTATATAGTTTATTAAAAAAAAATTACAGTGGTTTTGTTATGAAAGTGTTTTGTGCATAATAAATGATAGCAGGAAGGAAGTCGTTTTTCTTTCCCCAGAGACCACTTTGTATAAAGAAACATTTTACAAAGGAGTAATGTAAGCTTTTATAAGAACTTACACAGACAATTTGATCTTTCATGCTTATACATTGAAAAGTTTTGGGCGACAGACTATCTGAGAGTCAAAGCTATCGAATCTAATAGAATACCTGTACATCACCAAAACTACAGTGGTAAAAAAATCACACTAGTAAGAATACATGAATATATAAGTCCAGAAACAGCTAGGTTATGAAAACTATTATGTACATTTTTTTTTCCTTTTTGCTTTTACTTATCCATCATAAACAAGTTTAAATAATAATAATAAATCATTAATACTCTTATTGAGATGGCGTTAAATAACATAACACTCAATTTGCAAAATATATTTTTATTTTAAAATAAAATGCTCCTGATAGGTTAAGGATTTCAAAGGTTTTGAATTGTATTTACAACATAATTATCACTGATGTAAGTACCTTATAACAGCAGGTACTTTAGGAAAAACATTTAAATGCTATTAGTATCATAAGAAAACATATGCACTTGATAAAATAGCATTATAAATATGCATGTTAACAGGCAATAATAGCCTAGTCTCTATACAAGTTATAGTCATCCACCGATGAGAAATCTTACTGTAAGTCTTTAAAGCTTCTGACGAGATCTCGTGTTTTCGCTGACAAATCGTAACAGCAAATAGGACACACAGATGATACTTGCAGCCAGTCATTAATGCAATGGACACAAAATGAGTGAGTACATTCAAGAGCAACAGTCAGGCTGCACTCGTTAAGACATATACCACACCATAACTTCCTCTTCTTGGCGTAGAAGAGCGTAACGATTTTTTTTCCTTCAGGCTTGAATTTCACGTCCATAGAGAGACCAATAGACTTCCTGGGTATGGTTTCCGTCATAGTAAAGAATATATTGAAAGTAGCCTTTGATGGCTAACTCTAAAGTTAATTATAATCATAAATGCGTTTCTAAATTAGAGACCTATTACTGATGTGTAGAATAATTATAATCATAAATTTTAATCCTCTTAATTCTTTGTAAATGTCAGATCCAAAATCAATAAAAATGAAGTACTTAGGTGTTTAAACTCATAATCTAGTCTTCGGGGAATTCTTAATGCTCTAAACGGCCATTAAATAAAGTAATTAGTCGTTTGATAAATGAGTTACCTTTTATTTTCAGAGCAATGAAAATAAAGGATAATTTCAATTCTAACCTAAGGTGATTTTTGGCTTAAAAATTAATTACACAATCAAAATTTGAATTTATTGCCTTCCTTGTGCGTGCAAAACTAATCTAGGCCAATATGGAGACACTTTAGGAAGGTTAACCTCTTTATAGATAGACGCATTAAATGTAATTATTCAAACTCACGGCGAATAACGTAGAAGACGTAGAGTCTACTTATACCAAAAAAAAAAAAAAAAAATCCAGAGAGTAAATAAGGAATTAGAATAATCATTCAACGCCAGTGTGAAGGTGAACCAAAAATACGGGTATAGTGTGTGTGTCAATGTTTTAGGTGTAACTTCTTAAATGTCTCCAAAGATGACATTCTGGATATGCGCACGCAACTGCTTCAGGGTCAATTTCAAATCTTCTTTTACCACGGTTGCTTGGTCAAAACACCACGTCTAATTTAATTCATTCAGATGGTTAGATTTAAGGACGAAAATGTTATCTGAAGTGAGTGATACAAATTCTGATAGAATAGTATTGGATGGGGAGGAGGGGGGAGGGGGAAAAAGTGACGGAATCGAATTCACTCCCTTAGTCATATTGGGGATGTCATCAGTGGTGAGAAGAGAGTTGGATGGAAAGGGTATCGAGTTATAGCGCGAAAATGAACATAAGAATAGGGGACACTGCAACATGCCTACTGGCACACACGAGGCAGCTCCATTTTTGAATGATATTTTCAGCATGTCTAACCTATTCTATTCTACTCTACTTATTTATTCTATTTTTCTTTTTATGATATTTCTAATATGCACTAACCTATTTATACCCACCCTACCTCTGTCATATGTCTATCTAATCTACATTTGAAGGTGTCTAAGGTATTGGCATTTACTATCCTAATAGGAAGCCTGTTCCATGCATCAGTTACTCTATTACCAAACCAATTTTTACCAATTTCCCTTCTGAACCTAAATTTATCAAGCTTAAATCCATTATTACGAGTTCTGGTTTGATCATGAATTTTTAAAACTATTAATATCACCCTTGTTAATCCCTTTAAACTATTTATACACCTCAGTCATATCCCCCCTAACTCTGCGCCTCTCTGGAGAATGTAGATTAAGTTTTTTTAATGTCCTCATATGGTAGATTTCTGATATTGTGTATCACCTTGGTCATTCTTCGCTGCACTCTCTCCAAGGATTCAATTTCCATCCTATAATAGGGTGGCCAGAATTGCACAGCATAATCTAAATGGGGCCTAACTAATGCAAGATAGAGCTGCAATATAACTTTTTCCGTCCTATTGCTAACACTTCTTGAGATAAATCCTAAAATTCTGTTTGCTTTAGTTCTGACTGCTGTGCATTGCTCTCTTAAGAACATAAGAACATAAGAATAGAGGACACTGCAACATGCCTACTGGCACATACGAGGCAGCTCCATTTTTGAATTGTATTTTCAGCATGTCTAACCTATTCTATTCTACTCTACTTATTTATTCTGTTTTTCTTTTTATGATTTTTCTAATAAGCACTAACCTATTCATACCCACCCTACCTCTGTCATATGTCTATCTAATCTACATTTGAAGGTGTCTAAGGTATTGGCATTTACTATCATACTAGGAAGCTTGTTCCATGCATCAGCTACTCTATTACCAAACCAATTTTTACCAATTTCCCTTCTGAACCTAAATTTATCAAGCTTAAATCCATTATTACGAGTTCTGGTTTGATCATGAATTTTTAAAACTTTATTAATATCTCCCTTGTTAATCCCTTTAAACCATTTATACACTTCAATCATATCCCCCCTAACTCTTCGCCTCTCTAGAGAATGTAGATTAAGTTTTTTTAATCTGTCCTCATATGGTAGATTTCTGATATTGTGTATCATCTTGGTCATTCTTCGTTGCACTCTCTCCAAGGATTCAATTTCCATTCTATAATAGGGTGACCAGAATTGCACAGCATAATCTAAATGGGGCCTAACTAATGCAAGATAGAGCTGCAAAATAACTTTTTCCGTCCTATTGCTGACGCTTCTTGAGATAAATCCTAAAATTCTGTTTGCTTTATTTCTGACTGCTGTGCATTGCTCTCTTGGCTTAAGACTACTACTCACAAGAACTCCCAAATCCCTTTCACACTGAGAACTCATGATTTCATGGTTATTTAGCTTATAACTAGTATTGTCTTTTATAGTACCCATTTTAACTACTTTACATTTTTCAACATTAAATTCCATTTGCCATTTGTCCGACCATTCAGATAATCTATTTAGATCTTCCTGTAAAGCATGAATGTCTTCTTTTCCATTTATAGTTCTACCTATTTTAGTGTCGTCTGCGAATTTACTTAGGTTACTACTGATATCCGAATCCAGATCATTTAGATATACGATGAATAATAGAGGACCCAGTACCGAGCCTTGTGGTACCCCGCTTGTAACCGAGCCCCACTCTGATTTCTCTCCATTTATGCAAACCCTCTGTTTTCTGTCTTTTAACCATTGTTTGATCCATCTGAGCACAGCTCCTCCTATACCATGAGCTTCCAGCTTTTTAACTAATTTTTTGTGAGGAACTCTATCAAAAGCTTTGCTAAAATCTAGATATATTGTATCATATTCTTTGCCACAATCTACTGCCTCGTAAACTTCTGAATAAAAAGACAGTAAGTTTGTAAGGCACGAAAAACCCTTAAGAAACCCGTGTTGTGAAAGTTTTATCAGTCTGTGTAATTCTAGATGTGCCCTTATTTTATTTGCAATTATGGATTCTAGAATCTTACCCACTGTTGACGTTAAACTTACCGGCCTATAATTATTCTTTTTAACACGTTCTCCTTTTTTAAATATTGGTACCACATCTGCCAATTTCCACTCCATGGGTACCGATCCTAATTTTATTGAATTATTAAATAATGCAGTTAGAGGACAACTAAGCTCTTCCTTGCATTCCTTTAATATTCTAGCATATATTCCATCAGGTCCCGGAGATTTATGAGCCTTTAATTTATCTATTTCTTTTATTACCTCCTCTCTCGTAATATTTATTGAACTAAGTATATTATCGGGACTGTCTCTGTAAATCGATTCTACTTCCGGAATATTTTCCAAGTTTTCATTTGTAAATACAGATAAGAAATAATCATTTAAACATGTACACATCACTTTATCGTCATCTGTGATATGGCCATTGGCTACTTCAATTGGTCCGACTTTTTCCTTAAATTTTGTTTGATAATGTTGATAAAACCCTTTAGGATTTTCTTTAGCTTCTCCTGCTATTCGAACTTCGTATTTTCTTTTCGACTCTCTAACTATCTTTTTAACTTCCCTGTTTAACTGTATATATTGCTGCCTCACCTGCTCTTCACCTCTTTTTAGTTTCCTGTATATTCCTCTTTTAATACCTATAAGATTCTTTATTCTATTGTTCATCCATTTAGGGTCATTTTTTCTTGATCTGCATTGTTTCATGGGAATATAGTCTCTCTGACTATTCTTAAGAGTCATGACAAAATTGTTATATTCCTCATCCAAATTTATATTAACTGACGGGCTGCTGTTCTTTCCTGTGAGAGAATTTGATGTATTGATCTTATCTTGTGATAATCCTTGGCATGTGGTACCCAAATTTCGGGGTAATCCGCTACCTGCGACCTGACCTGCTGGATTAACTACCCACATCTGTACCCCAGAAATCCCTTCCCATACCTCATTAGATAATTTAGTTTTTAAGCCCTCAAAATCTCCTGCTCTAAAGTTTGGAACAATATTCTTATTTTCCTTTATAGTTTCCTTGAAAATTATGTTAAATCTAATGGAATCATGGTCACTGTTGCCCAATTTTTCACCAACTTCTAAATTTGTAACCATATTCTCTCTATTACTAAGAACTAAATCTAGTGTATTCACCCCCCGTGTTGCTTCATGTACATGCTGAGAAAGGAAATTGTCTTCTACTACTTCCAAAAACTCCTTAGAGCTACTATCACCTGTTATGGTTTCCCAGTTAATATGTCTAAAATTAAAATCGCCTACAATGCAAACTCTATTTGACCTGCTCACTTTAGAAATTTCATCGTATATAACTTGCGACTCTATATTATCTAGATCAGGTGGTCTGTAGACTACTCCTACAACTAGACTTTCTATATTATTTTTAATTTCAACCCATAAGGTTTCTGAATTTAGATTTGTCTTAATTCCAGACTTAATGCAGCTTCTGAGGCTATCTTTAATATACATAATTACCCCTCCCCCTCTTTTATCTGCACTACGATCAGCATTATAAAGTTTATATCCTGTAATTATGTACTCAGCTTTAAGGTGTTTGCTTTCTAATTTAATCCAACTTTCACTAATGCATATTATATCCGGTCTCTCACTACATACTATGGCTCTCAGTTCTTCTATCTTGTTACCTAAACTACGGCTATTTGTATAATATACTTTTAAACTTTCTCTAGCTTCACCCTTCTTGTGGCTATTCTTTTTGTTAATATTTGTTCTAT
Source organism: Halocaridina rubra (assembly GCA_037179515.1). Taxonomy (NCBI): domain Eukaryota; kingdom Metazoa; phylum Arthropoda; class Malacostraca; order Decapoda; family Atyidae; genus Halocaridina; species Halocaridina rubra. The sequence continues at coordinate 29,665 of JAXCGZ010017277.1, read as the reverse complement.
GTAACAAATGGTTCTTATCCTTAGACTCCCAGTTATTTGACCCACTATTTACTGAACCCTTACTGACTAATTTCTCTGCACAAGTATTAATCATTTCATTATTTGTGTCTAACAAAACCCCCCTACCTCTCTGTCTATCATACCAGCCAATACCGAGACACCTGAATTAGAAAGATGCACTCCATCCCTTGCATACATATGCTTACGACTAGTGAAGTGATCCCACCCGTCTATAAAACCTATATTATTCTCCCGACAGAAGACTTTCATCCTAGCATTTACTCCTATAGCTCGAGACCACCACTCTGAACTTTGGCTAAGCCTAGGGAGAATACCACACATCACAGGAACTGCACCCCTTTTCCTAATCTTATCCAGGGCTTGTCTATACAACCTAATCAGCTCTTCACTTCTACCATCCTGCACGTCATTTCCCCCAGTTATCAAACAAACAACATCTTTTTTCTCAATCCAGCTATTTATTGACTCACCCACCTTTCTCATACCTGCTCCAGGGAAAAAATATTTTCCTCTAACTCTATGCCTGAGTTTCCTGTCTACATATCTGCATAGTGAATCCCCTACAATTACCAAAGAACGAGACTTATCCGGAGGATGGGTTACTCCGACCTTGGGAGACTTACCTAGGCTCTTGACCTGAGAGCTTTTCCCACTTCCATTTTTACGATCGCTAGTACACCTATCTGACTCTATGCTTCCTGAAGAATTACTGCCGCCACTGTCACATTCATCTCTAAGTGACCTAAATGAATTAGCAACCTGTAGTCTAAGACTACAGGCTTAAGACTACTACTCACAAGAACTCCCAAATCCCTTTCACACTGAGAACTCATGATTTCATGGTTATTTAGCTTATAACTCGTATTGTCTTTTATAGAACCCATTTTAACGACTTTAAATATTTCAACATTAAATTCCATTTGCAATTTGTCCGACCATTCAGATAATTTATTTAGATAATATATATATATATATATATATATATATATATATATATATATATATATATATATATATATATATATATATATATATATATATATATATATATATATATATAAGAACATAAGAATAGAGGACACTGCAACATGCCTACTGGCACACACGAGGCAGCTCCATTTTTGAATTGTATTTTCAGCATGTCTAACCTATTCTATTCTACTCTACTTATTTATTCTGTTTTTCTTTTTATGATTTTTCTAATAAGCACTAACCTATTCATACCCACCCTACCTCTGTCATATGTCTATCTAATCTACATTTGAAGGTGTCTAAGGTATTGGCATTTACTATCATACTAGGAAGCTTGTTCCATGCATCAGCTACTCTATTTCCAAACCAATTTTTACCAATTTCCCTTCTGAACCTAAATTTATCAAGCTTAAATCCATTATTACGAGTTCTGGTTTGATCATGAATTTTTAAAACTTTATTAATATCTCCCTTGTTAATCCCTTTAAACCATTTATACACTTCAATCATATCCCCCCTAACTCTTCGCCTCTCTAGAGAATGTAGATTAAGTTTTTTTAATCTGTCCTCATATGGTAGATTTCTGATATTGTGTATCATCTTGGTCATTCTTCGTTGCACTCTCTCCAAGGATTCAATTTCCATTCTATAATAGGGTGACCAGAATTGCACAGCATAATCTAAATGGGGCCTAACTAATGCAAGATAGAGCTGCAAAATAACTTTTTCCGTCCTATTGCTGACGCTTCTTGAGATAAATCCTAAAATTCTGTTTGCTTTATTTCTGACTGCTGTGCATTGCTCTCTTGGCTTAAGATTACTACTCACAAGAACTCCCAAATCCCTTTCACACTGAGAACTCATGATTTCTTGGTTATTTAGCTTATAACTAGTATTGTCTTTTATAGTACCCATTTTAACTACTTTACATTTTTCAACATTAAATTCCATTTGCCATTTGTCCGACCATTCAGATAATCTATTTAGATCTTCCTGTAAAGCTTGAATGTCTTCTTTTCCATTTATAGTTCTACCTATTTTAGTGTCGTCTGCGAATTTACTTAGGTTACTACTGATATCCGAATCCAGATCATTTAGATATACGATGAATAATAGAGGACCCAGTACCGAGCCTTGTGGTACCCCGCTTGTAACCGAGCCCCACTCTGATTTCTCTCCATTTATGCAAACCCTCTGTTTTCTGTCTTTTAACCATTGTTTGATCCATCTGAGCACAGCTCCTCCTATACCATGAGCTTCCAGCTTTTTAACTAATCTTTTGTGAGGAACTCTATCAAAAGCTTTGCTAAAATCTAGATATATTGTATCATATTCTTTGCCACAATCTACTGCCTCGTAAACTTCTGAATAAAAAGACAGTAAGTTTGTAAGGCACGAAAAACCCTTAAGAAACCCGTGTTGTGAAAGTTTTATCAGTCTGTGTAATTCTAGATGTGCCCTTATTTTATTTGCAATTATGGATTCTAGAATCTTACCCACTGTTGACGTTAAACTTACCGGCCTATAATTATTCTTTTTAACACGTTCTCCTTTTTTAAATATTGGTACCACATCTGCCAATTTCCACTCCATGGGTACCGATCCTAATTTTATTGAATTATTAAATAATGCAGTTAGAGGACAACTAAGCTCTTCCTTGCATTCCTTTAATATTCTAGCATATATTCCATCAGGTCCCGGAGATTTATGAGCCTTTAATTTATCTATTTCTTTTATTACCTCCTCTTTCGTAATATTTATTGAACTAAGTATATTATCGGGACTGTCTCTGTAAATGGATTCTACTTCCGGAATATTTTCCAAGTTTTCATTTGTAAATACAGATAAGAAATAATCATTTAAACATGTACACATCACTTTATCGTCATCTGTGATATGGCCATTGGCTACTTCAATTGGTCCGACTTTTTCCTTAAATTTTGTTTGATAATGTTGATAAAACCCTTTAGGATTTTCTTTAGCTTCTCCTGCTATTCGAACTTCGTATTTTCTTTTCGACTCTCTAACTATCTTTTTAACTTCCCTGTTTAACTGTATATATTGCTGCCTCACCTGCTCTTCACCTCTTTTTAGTTTCCTGTATATTCCTCTTTTAATACCTATAAGATTCTTTATTCTATTGTTCATCCATTTAGGGTCATTTTTTCTTGATCTGCAATGTTTCATGGGAATATAGTCTCTCTGACTATTCTTAAGAGTCATGACAAAATTGTTATATTCCTCATCCAAATTTATATTAACTGACGGGCTGCTGTTCTTTCCTGTGAGAGAATTTAATGTATTGATCTTATCTTGTGATATATATATATATATATATATATATATATATATATATATATATATATATATATATATATATATATATATATATATATATATATATATATATATATATATATATATATATATATATATATATATATATAGTTGTCCTCTAACTGCATTATTTAATAATTCAATAAAATTAGGATCGGTACCCATGGAGTGGAAATTGGCAGATGTGGTACCAATATTTAAAAAAGGAGAACGTGTTAAAAAGAATAATTACAGGCCGGTAAGTTTAACGTCAACAGTGGGTAAGATTCTAGAATCCATAATTGCAAATAAAATAAGGGCACATCTAGAATTACACAGACTGATAAAACTTTCACAACACGGGTTTCTTAAGGGTTTTTCGTGCCTTACAAACTTACTGTCTTTTTATTCAGAAGTTTAAGAACATAAGAATAGAGGACACTGCAACATGCCTACTGGCACACACGAGGCAGCTCCATTTTTGAATTGTATTTTCAGCATGTCTAACCTATTCTATTCTACTCTACTTATTTATTCTATTTTTCTTTTTATGATTTTTCTAATAATCACTAACCTATTCATACCCACCCTACCTCTGTCATATGTCTATCTAATCTACATTTGAAGGTGTCTAAGGTATTAAGAACATAAGAACATAAGAATAGAGGACACTGCAACATGCCTACTGGCACACACGAGGCAGCTCCATTTTTGAATTGTATTTTCAGCATGTCTAGCCTATTCTATTCTACTCTACTTATTTATTCTGTTTTTCTTTTTATGATTTTTCTAATAAGCACTAACCTATTCATACCCACCCTACCTCTGTCATATGTCTATCTAACCTACATTTGAAGGTGTCTAAGGTATTGGCATTTACTATCATACTAGGAAGCTTGTTCCATGCATCAGCTACTCTATTACCAAACCAATTTTTACCAATTTCCCTTCTGAACCTAAATTTATCAAGCTTAAATCCCTTATTACGAGTTCTGGTTTGATCATGAATTTTTAAAACTTTATTAATATCTCCCTTGTTAATCCCTTTAAACCATTTATACACTTCAATCATATCCCCCCTAACTCTTCGCCTCTCTAGAGAATGTAGATTAAGTTTTTTTAATCTGTAAAAGTTATTTTGCAGCTCTATCTTGCATTAGTTAGGCCCCATTTAGATTATGCTGTGCAATTCTGGTCACCCTATTATAGAATGGAAATAGAATCCTTGGAGAGAGTGCAGCGAAGAATGACCAAGATGATACACAATATCAGAAATCTACCATATGAGGACAGATTAAAAAAACTTAATCTACATTCTCTAGAGAGGCGAAGAGTTAGGGGGGATATGATTGAAGTGTATAAATGGTTTAAAGGGATTAACAAGGGAGATATTAATAAAGTTTTAAAAATTCATGATCAAACCAGAACTCGTAATAATGGATTTAAGCTTGATAAATTTAGGTTCAGAAGGGAAATTGGTAAAAATTGGTTTGGTAATAGAGTAGCTGATGCATGGAACAAGCTTCCTAGTATGATAGTAAATGCCAATACCTTAGACACCTTCAAATGTAGATTAGATAGACATATGACAGAGGTAGGGTGGGTATGAATAGGTTAGTGCTTATTAGAAAAATCATAAAAATAAAAATAGAATAAATAAGTAGAGTAGAATAGAATAGGTTAGACATGCTGAAAATACAATTCAAAAATGGAGCTGCCTCGTGTGTGCCAGTAGGCATGTTGCAGTGAACATAAGAACATAAGAACAGAGGACACTGCAACATGCCTACTGGCACACACGAGGCAGCTCCATTTTTGAATTGTATTTTCAGCATGTCTAACCTATTCTATTCTACTCTACTTATTTATTCTGTTTTTCTTTTTATGATTTTTCTAATAAGCACTAACCTATTCATACCCACCCTACCTCTGTCATATGTCTATCTAATCTACATTTGAAGGTGTCTAAGGTATTGGCATTTACTATCCTACTAGGAAGCTTGTTCCATGCATCAGCTACTCTATTACCAAACCAATTTTTACCAATTTCCCTTCTGAACCTAAATTTATCAAGCTTAAATCCATTATTACGAGTTCTGGTTTGATCATGAATTTTTAAAACTTTATTAATATCTCCCTTGTTAATCCCTTTAAACCATTTATACACTTCAATCATATCCCCCCTAACTCTTCGCCTCTCTAGAGAATGTAGATTAAGTTTTTTTAATCTGTCCTCATATGGTAGATTTCTGATATTGTGTATCATCTTGGTCATTCTTCGTTGCACTCTCTCCAAGGATTCAATTTCCATTCTATAATAGGGTGACCAGAATTGCACAGCATAATCTAAATGGGGCCTAACTAATGCAAGATAGAGCTGCAAAATAACTTTTTCCGTCCTATTGCTGACGCTTCTTGAGATAAATCCTAAAATTCTGTTTGCTTTATTTCTGACTGCTGTGCATTGCTCTCTTGGCTTAAGACTACTACTCACAAGAACTCCCAAATCCCTTTCACACTGAGAACTCATGATTTCATGGTTATTTAGCTTATAACTAGTATTGTCTTTTATAGTACCCATTTTAACTACTTTACATTTTTCAACATTAAATTCCATTTGCCATTTGTCCGACCATTCAGATAATCTATTTAGATCTTCCTGTAAAGCATGAATGTCTTCTTTTCCATTTATAGTTCTACCTATTTTAGTGTCGTCTGCGAATTTACTTAGGTTACTACTGATATCCGAATCCAGATCATTTAGATATACGATGAATAATAGAGGACCCAGTACCGAGCCTTGTGGTACCCCGCTTGTAACCGAGCCCCACTCTGATTTCTCTCCATTTATGCAAACCCTCTGTTTTCTGTCTTTTAACCATTGTTTGATCCATCTGAGCACAGCTCCTCCTATACCATGAGCTTCCAGCTTTTTAACTAATCTTTTGTGAGGAACTCTATCAAAAGCTTTGCTAAAATCTAGATATATTGTATCATATTCTTTGCCACAATCTACTGCCTCGTAAACTTCTGAATAAAAAGACAGTAAGTTTGTAAGGCACGAAAAACCCTTAAGAAACCCGTGTTGTGAAAGTTTTATCAGTCTGTGTAATTCTAGATGTGCCCTTATTTTATTTGCAATTATGGATTCTAGAATCTTACCCACTGTTGACGTTAAACTTACCGGCCTATAATTATTCTTTTTAACACGTTCTCCTTTTTTAAATATTGGTACCACATCTGCCAATTTCCACTCCATGGGTACCGATCCTAATTTTATTGAATTATTAAATAATGCAGTTAGAGGACAACTAAGCTCTTCCTTGCATTCCTTTAATATTCTAGCATATATTCCATCAGGTCCCGGAGATTTATGAGCCTTTAATTTATCTATTTCTTTTATTACCTCCTCTCTCGTAATATTTATTGAACTAAGTATATTATCGGGACTGTCTCTGTTCCTCTATTCTTATGTTCTTATGTTCTTATATATATATATATATATATATATATATATATATATATATATATATATATATATATATATATACACACATATTTACACACATATACACACACACACACACACACACACACACACATATATATATATATATATATATATATATATATATATATATATATATATATATATATATATATATATATATATATATATATATATATATATGCACACATACACACACACACATATATATATATATATATATATATATATATATATATATATATATATATATATATATATATATATATATATATATATATATATATAAATCCCCAAATCCTCTTAACATGGGACTTCCTCCAGATCACTATCATACATGGGTATAAATTACATCATGTCAGTATAGGCAGGTAAAATTATATCCCCTAATAAATTATATTTGAGTAATATATACTAAAGTAAAACACTATTTTGCATCATTTTGTATATTCGAATTATTGATTATACAATCTCAAACAATCTGGGCAAAATAATTTTGTAAAACAATGTTATGTGGCGTTCACATTACATCAGGACTATTTCAGTGATCACACACTTCGTCTAAGTCAGATACATATAAAATCAGTTGAGAAGTTAAACGTTAAACGAAATTTTTGTCATGTTAAAAAAGTATTGACTAATACAAAAATATTCTGAGCACTTAAAGGAAAACTGAAGCACGAATACTAAAAATTTTCGCATTTAACCTTGTAAATAGCTTGTTAAGAAAGCCTAAAAAGCGTAGTCATCATATTTCCTATCCATTCTATGAGTATTCTGATGAGTAATCACGATACCTTGTGGGCTGGTACATAAAGGGGGGTTTACACGGTCAAATGGTTCGTCGAACGCGGTTCGACAGACAAGTGTTTGAAGTGATGTTCGAACGTGTGAATGGGGTATTTGGTTGTCGGACACGTTTGTCGAACGTGTTCGACAACCAAATACCCTGTTCACACGTTCGAACATCACTTCAAACACTTGTCTGTCGAACCGCGTTCGACGAACCGTTTGACCGTGTAAACCGCCCTTTAGCTAGCAAACTAAGCTGGTTTTATATTGTTCATTAGACAAGTTGTCATTTCCAAAGATTTTCTTATTATACCACAAACTCCTTCTGATAATACTTTACGACACAGAGGACACGTGGTAGATTGCTCGATCCAGGAAGTGATGCAACTCACACAAAAGAAATGCCCACAACCAATAACAACTTTGATTTCACACTCGCTAAGACAAACGGAACACATTTTCTCCTCTTCATCCGTGTTTTGAACTCGGACAAATCCAACCTCGTACTTGACTTCATCGTGTTTCGCCATGTTTCGTAAAATCTGCCAAAAACAAGAAGCTTTTAAAAAAAGAGGGAAAACTAATTAAACCTGACTTTTGTAAAACCTGCCACGGGACAAAATAAGCTCCAGTATATATGCGGATTTATACTGCCACAGAAATTAGCCTACCCAAGAAATATGATGGTAGTTCCAGTATTTTTTTTTCAATCGTCATTTAAAATATTAATTTCAAATTTAGAATTTCAAAATGATAATTAAATTTCATTAATATAGTGTTCAAATTGCCTTTGTTAGAGTATTTCGTACATACATGTGAAATGACCGCAATTCCCTTTGTAAGGAGGTGGCAGAGTTAATTCACACAAATTTAGCAGACTCTAAACAGGCCTCGAACATTTTTCTTAGTTCCTTGGGAATAATAGGCTGCCACAATCTTCCCACCACCCTGTTTGAGTCATCCACAGAATAAATGGGCGTGGATTTTCTGCAGTGAGGCCCTACAGCTGAAGTGGGTTTACCCTTCCGTTTCATCACGTGGCATATTCCAGCACCCACTCGTCTTAATTTATTGAGTTTGCAGGTACAAATTTCATTGTATTATTAGGGTAAACTAGGAGAGATCTTACAACTTATGCAGTATGAGGTTGTTCGAGGGGATTATAATTTTTTTACTCACATAAGTGAGATATTTGTCTGTGGAAATCACCATACCTCTTCTCAGATTCCTCAGTGCAATAAGAAAACGCCATTGCTAGAAAATATCTCTCGTGAGAGCTGGTGGATGTTCCCTATGTTCACTAGTTGTAAATATAGCTACACTGAAAAAGATATAAAGTTTTTAAATATGGGTAATTTCTACGCACAAAGCAGTACGACTTACCTTCTGTACTTCTAAAGATTGTTTTTTTAATAACAGAAAAGTAAGCGATTTATATAACAGCACCAATATTTACATATGTACGATGTATTTGGTCAACCCCAGGGTCCCTCTCTGTTAACTGCTTCATGATTATTATATTATTCCTAAGTACTTAAACCAATTTAGGTGATTATAGAGAAATTAGAAGTATTGGTCGTCACTAAAAGAATGAGAGAGTAATGTGCTTGTGTCATTTTAGGCACTTCACTTGTTGTTTAATTTGCTTATACATACATACATTTATATATATGGCCCCATTCTCCCTTGTAAGGGGGGTGGCCAAACCAAGAAACACGCATTCACTACGATCCACACATACCTCGAATATTCCTCTAAGCTCCTTAGGGATAAACGGCTGACACATTTCCCCCATATCACCGTGCTTGGGTCATCCACAAGGATATTCTACAGTAAGACACGACAGCCGCAGCTGGTTTATCCCCACCGCTTCATCGCATGGCAACTCCCCTCACATACGGCCATCACAGCTCGCTGAGCTAGCAGGTGCTAGATATCCCTTTGGACCGTGTCACCTATTCACAATCTTCCTCCATTCATTCTTATCTCTTACACGCTCTCTTCCCTGCTCCACTGACACTCCACGTATATAACCCCTGAAGGAAGGGAGCTAGAATACTTCCTCCGTGTTCCCCTGCGTGTCGAAAGAGTCGAATAAATGGGGCGAAGTGAGAGGGCTCGAAATCCCCTCCTCTGCAAATACTCTTCCCAAAGAATCAGAGCATTTTTCCTTGACTCAGCCACTCCCGTTACAAGGGGAAAATGGCTAATATATATATATATATATATATATATATATATATATATATATATATATATATCGTTTCGGTTTTACGTCACGAACTACCTTTTCCACTAAGGGCTAGGACGGTTGCCTTCATGCGAAGGACTTGTTTTGGCAGATGTAATCGTTACTCTGAGTGTATGCCCTTACTAACCTCAGTCCGTGACGATGCGAGAACCCTCGACCTGCCGCCTCAGAGTCGCGGACGCTACCATTTTGCCACGGAGACTACATACATACATATATATATATATATATATATATATATATATATATATATATATATATATATATATATACATATATATATATATATATATATATATATATATATATATATATATATATATATATATATATATATATATATATATATATATATATATATATATATATATATATATAAAATAACCACTTTCCCCTTATATATATATATATATATATATATATATATATATATATATATATATATATATATATATATATATATATATATATATATATATATATATATATATATATATATATATATATATAAAGTCTTCCTTCAGTTACGGTTCTTTTTCTATGTCTACATCAACACCGAATATTCTTGGATATTCGTCACATATCTCTTACTATCCCTTCACATCTGACAAGTCACAACACTTGCCATCTCTGTTTCTCTTTATTTTTTTTTCTTTTGTGTCCAGGCCCGATAAGGGCAGATTTCTTTTTTCTTTTTTGGCCCGTCCTGGTGTCGCAATCATAAAAAAAAAATGCATGCATCCTAGGAGTAGTTGAAAGCAGACTTTTTGTCTAGTCAGGTATCTTCTAGCACTGTCTTGCCACCTGACATTGTCTTACCGAATTCTCTTGAAAAGAAATGGGCAATGTACTTGCATATATTTCTTTTCGGCATTCAGTGCCACATAGGTAAAATAAATCCTATAATTATATAGACGATAATTTAAAAAAATGACACAGATAATAAAACATGCATTCAATGTATGCATATTCATTAAACGTGTGCTTGGTATTCATGTGAGCACCTAGAGATTGTTAGTAGATTTTTCTCATTCGAGTCGAGTACTTAGCCGATGTATCTCGGTCATAAGAACATAAGAATAGAGGACACTGCAACATGCCTACTGGCACACACGAGGCAGCTCCATTTTTGAATTGTATTTTCAGCATGTCTAACCTATTCTATTCTACTCTACTTATTTATTCTATTTTTCTTTTTATGATTTTTCTAATAAGCACTAACCTCTTCATACCCACCCTACCTCTGTCATATGTCTATCTAATCTACATTTGAAGGTGTCTAAGGTATTGGCATTTACTATCCTACTAGGAAGCTTGTTCCATGCATCAGCTACTCTATTACCAAACCAATTTTTACCAATTTCCCTTCTGAACCTAAATTTATCAAGCTTAAATCCATTATTACGAGTTCTGGTTTGATCATGAATTTTTAAAACTTTATTAATATCTCCCTTGTTAATCCCTTTAAACCATTTATGCACTTCAATCATATCCCCCCTAACTCTTCGCCTCTCTAGAGAATGTAGATTAAGTTTTTTTAATCTGTCCTCATATGGTAGATTTCTGATATTGTGTATCATCTTGGTCATTCTTCGCTGCACTCTCTCCAAGGATTCAATTTCCATCCTATAATAGGGTGACCAGAATTGTACAGTATAATCTAAATGGGGCCTAACAAATGCAAGATAGAGCTGCAAAACAAGTCGAGAAGTGCCAAACCTGACAAATGCGGGTTCGAACTCGCCACGAAGCATTAGAAAGCTCATCTGTCATTATTTTCCCAGCTTCAACCTGTGTCTATCCCATTCGAATAGGGAATAAGTTTGGGACAAAAAGAAAATTCTATTGTGACGAAGAGGTGGATAAGAGGAGTTAAGACCTCTGAGTCTTAAAAATCACGAAACAACTGATAAATGGCATTTAAGCGACAATCTGAAAGGTACTTGCCTTGGATGAAGGCATGTGGAAACTTAGAAATCATTATCTCTGAAAGTAAATGAAATTACTTCGAGTTTTGAGTGATTTCAGGTCACTCAGGAATGTCAATTTTATTGTGCTACGATAAAAAGAAATTTTATTAGTTATATACTGATCCCTATATCATTTGCTGTCATGAGTCTGAAGTATCATTCAGGTCAATGAAGAATGGATTCTCCAAGTTTCTAATTGAAAATTCTTTGAATGAAGCTTTTGTAAAAAAATAGGGATGTTCACTCACAAACCAATATCGGTTGACTACAACGAAATGTTTTCGAGATTTTTGGGTACTTAGAACTGATATTCGTGGATCACCAAATATTATTAATAGATTTAGAGGGTTTGACTAGAATTGACAAAGCGTTTTCTTACTAGTTTTTACATAACTTTGCAAACTATGCTGACCAAGGAAACACACCTATAATTAGAGTTGCTTCCCATCTTCTCTTTTTGAAGATAGGTACCCATTCACTTGTTTCCAAAATCTAGGCATCTCCACCAGATTCCAGCGAAATTTCAAATATGAAGCATGGTGTCATTGATATTTTCTTAGCGCACTTCTTAAGCACGTAAGGAGATACGTCATCATGATCCATAGCTTTATAGGCATCTTAACTCTATCAACGCTTTGCATACCTCTGTAATTGAGTTTAAGCTGTTTACTGAGAGGTTACTGCTGTGGCTGGGCGCCACAGTGGGGGAGTAGACGCTTGCCCCGGCTGACGTTCTGAGGAGCATCTCACATGGATATCGGAACTGAAACTCGAAAACCTTTACCTTTATAATACCTGCCCATGATCTTTTATCTCTGCAGTCGGGGGGGGGGGGGGGCTGAGTATTATCTACTGTAAATACTGATTGAATCTCCTTGTTCAATTCTTCGCAGATTTCTTCATCTGTTGCAGTGATGCTTCCATCTGCCCTTTTTTTCTTTAAAATTTGTTCTTTGATCTTCAGTTTTCCTGTGGAAAAGTTTGAGATTTTATTTAGCCTTCCTAGTAATATTCTTCTCATAATCGCTCTCTGCCTCGCTTCTATTACTTAGTTAATCATGTCTTGCTCGTTTGTAAGTTTGTCTGGTACTTACACTTATTTTCCTCCTATGCCTATTCCGGCATTTATCCCTCCACTTCTTGGCTCTTTTGCACTCATTATTGAACCTTTTCTCTCTGGCATGAATAATTTCTATTTATTTATATGTTTATTTTGTTTTATTTTATTATTGTTATTATTATTATTATTATCATTATTATTATTATAATTTTTATTATTATTATTATTATTATTATTATTATTATTATTATTATTATTAATTTATTATTATTATTATTATTAATTTATTATTATTATTTTTGTTTTTCTTTTTTTGAATGAATAATTTCGATGGGTAATAAGTAAGTAATAGGATAGGATAGGACAGGTGGGGGAAAAGTAGTGACGGCATCGAGTGAACTCTCTTAGCCCTATTTAGGGTGTCATCACTGGTGAGAGGGGGTAAAGGATGGGAAGGATTGGAGGGATAAGCACGAAATTTAAGGAAGTAAGAGATGAAAAGAGAGGGGCAAACCCTCGTGCTAAGTTTTTGTTAGATATAGTTATACTTGCCCACTATGACTTATAGTTTTAATTTTTTAATATTTCGATGGGTGGAAAACGACAAAATATTTGTACAACTCTCGTAGAGAATTGTTGTTATACACTATTTTCTCGGGTAGGCTATGGACGAATCTTAGCCAAATATTTTTTGTAAAATAAAATAATAAAGGATTTCTATGATAATTTGTCAATATATTTTTTTCTTATCAGTAGAAATTAAAAGAAAAATTTAGTATTGTGGATTCTGCGTTTGACCAGACGCTGCTTAAGATACCAATGCTTATTATTTGATTATTTTTATGAGCACCATTCACTAAGCTTAAAAGCAATTATGAAATTTTATGCAATTTTTAAAACAATTACAAGACTAAATCGAAAGAAATATAATATTTTTGCCACAAATTGTATGAAATATATTTTATAAACAATTGGCAACTTTTCCAATGTGACAGAATCATATGATCACTCCCTCTGCCAGACGAACGATATTTAAAGTAACTTATAGAAATATATATACTACAATGTGTAATCTATATCATTACCGTACTAAAACATTCTGATAATGCTAAATTGAATATATTTCCCTTATATAACGCAGAAGCATAAAATAAACCCTCTGGTAGAATAAAAGTATTTTCGAGTCAAGAGTCGTCATTGTGTTTCTGTTCAAAGGTAAACATGGGAGCTGACGCAGTTGCGATTGGTGTTGTCACTGGATTTTGGGCCGTTGTAGGCATAATTTTACCCTTTATACTTGGTAAAGGGCCAAATAAAGGGTATGTATTTATATTTATTAAAATATATTAGTTATTAGAAAGGTAAGGTATCATTACGCATCTACGCTAGGTTAGTTCTACCACCCCCAATTTGTTGTGATATTGATAATAGTTTTTAGGATTCGTTCCCACCAAAATAACTAAAAAAAAATTAAAAAAAATAATTAGGAGTTCATGTTTCATTGCACATCCTAGACTAGTGAAATAAAAATCTGAAAAATAGAAAATATACCTAAAATGGCAAAATACATTTTCATTTATCCACTCGTAATTTGTAGTTGAACCAAACTAGTCTATAGTTTCCAAACCTAACCTAATACTATATTAAGGGGTAGTTTACAGTTTTGCGGGCCATGCCGTTCAACAACCTCACCCCTCCGCCCTTACCACTCCGCTCAAGTAAATAGTTCGACCCTAACCTGTATGATGGGGGGTTTATAGGGGGCGAAGCTCCCCTGGCTAAGAGGTTAGGTAGGTATTTTTAGTTAGGATAGTAAAAAAATTTTTCGTATGTCTATTGTCGCCATTTTAGTTGTGTATTCATCCGCCACTTCTCTAGTTAGAACCTAGCTCCATCTATTGGTAGGTTTTGAACATTGATATGGCCTGCAAAACTGTAGGTGTCCTATATTAAGTTTCTCGAGATTGTTTTCTAGCTCGGGCTTGAGGTATCTTGCCGCAGAAAGTTATATTTTTGCAATCCATGTCTAGGATGTGGAAGGAACAATATTGTCTCTTTTCCTCCTTGTCACTGCAAGCAAGGCAGCCATAATGATTAGCTTGAAATGGAAAGGTATTATTGGAATGGTTAAGATTCATTTTTTGAACCTTGTTTTTTTTTTATTTTTGGACAAATATTTGAAAAGTTTCGATACATTTATAATTAATTTGATTATTGTATTTCTTGGAAGTCGCTATTTTTTGTGTTAGGGGCGGCATTGCTGGGCGTTTGAATAACCCAGTTTAACCTAACAGCCTAACCTAATGCAACCCAACTAACCTAATCTAACTCAAATTTGAAGCCTTGCATGCCATAAGAGAGTGAATTCAGGTGTTTATGCAGTAACGCAGTACAGGTATATATCAGGAAATGGCAGTAATGATGATTTCTAGGGTAGGCTATTGAAGGGATGCATGAAATGAATCTTAACCATTGGAACATCGATGTAAATATAATAGGCAAGCATATGTGTCATATTTCTCTGTACCTAAATAAAATTGTCAGTACTCTATGTAACCTGCGCTCGATCATAGCTGAGGTCATGTTGGTTGAGGGATAAATAAGATGGTTGGGATTGTGTAAATATGTTATATATATGCTATTAGTCATTGTTATTAGGAAAAAGTTGAAAGAGCAGTAACCCTAGGGTGCTATAGGATTATTGGCCCGTCCTGGTTTCGCAATCATAAAAAAAAAATACATGCATCCTAAGGCTAGTTGAAACCAGAATTTTTGTCTAGTCAAGTATTTTTTAGCACTGTCTTGCCACCTGACATTGTCATATAATCTAACCCGATCTACTTTTATCTAGCCTAACTACTTTTAGGGTTATTTAACATTACATAGTATTCTGGAGTTACTTATCTTTACAATAATTTTTTTTTTTAGATTATACCACTCATAAGTGAACAGAAATGCTGTAGAAGATCAGTTTGCGCATTTTAGATATTTATGCATATTTGAAAAGCATGGTGTTAGTTTATTTTTTCATACAATTGATGGTAATTTTCTTCAGTATGGCTGCATGTGATATCTGTATTAGATTTACGTTGCGTAAAAGGAAGAGAATATGTATAGAAAAGGCATCATTAATTGGATAAAGGCATACAAGTCAACAATGTAGCAATGTTGCGGTAAGGGGCTGCTATTTGGATAGTTATTTTTTATGATTTTCCTCTCATGGATGAGTTAATATGATAGCTCCTCAAATGAGCTTTGTGGGAAAAGTTTCTCTTCAAAGATTAGACGTCATCTATGTATGGAAATTTTATTCCATTGAACTAATTCATTAGGTAATTCATAACAATAAAAGCAATGTTTGCAGTTTAACAGCATAGCTAATGTTCTTCTGTTATAATATTGTATAGCTGAATAATCATAGCTTTGGAATTGTAAATGTTATTGGATAGTGTGCATGAATATTGATTTATTTTACTACTTTATTTAATGTTGGTCATTACTATGACAAGCGTAGCTTTTTAATTACATAAGTGATGAAGTCCTCTGAATATTCTGTATATGCTAATTAGATACCCCTAGATAATGATCAACATTCTATTAATTATTTACGGTATATATATATATATATATATATATATATATATATATATATATATATATATATATATATATATATATATATATATATATATATATAGTGTTGCCTCACTTATCGCGGTAGTTCGGTTCCGGGACCCGGCGCGAACCAGGAAATCCGCGAAGTAGGATCCGCCTATATGTACATAGATATTTTAATATATTTTTACGTTTACACTGTATAAACCCTCCCTGCACTGTTAAAAAACACCCTTTTCATTATAAATAACAGCAAGCAACGTAAATTTTTATGAAAGTGATAGATAAAATTACGGTGAATGAGGTAATAATGACGTGACATACATACTCATTTACAATTATTTTTTCGTTTACGTACTGTATAAATCCTCCCTGCACTGTTAAAAAAGACCCTTTACATTATAAATAACAGCAAGCAACGTAAATTTTTATGAAAGTGATAGATAAAATTACGGTGAATGAGGTGATAATGACGTGACATACATACTCATTTACAATTATTTTTTCGTTTACGTACTGTATAAACCCTCCCTGCACTGTTAAAAAAGACCCTTTACATTATAAATAACAGCAAGCAATGTAAATTTTTATGAAAGTGATAGATAAAATTACGGTGAATGAGGTGAAATGAAGTGACATACATACTCATTTACAATTATTATTTCGTTTACGTACTGTATAAACCCTCCCTGCACTGTTAAGAAAAGACCCTTTACATTATAAATAACAGCAAGCAACGTAAATTTTTATGAAAGTGATAGATAAAATTACGATGAATGAGGTGATAGATGACGTGACATACATACTCATTTACAATTATTTTTTCGTTTACGTACTGTATAAACCCTCCCTGCGCTGTTAAAAAAACACCCTTTGCATTATAAATAACAGCAACCAACGTAAATTTTTATGAAAGTGATAGATAAAATTACGGTGAATGAGGTGATAATGACGTGACATACATACTCATTTACAATTATTTTTTCGTTTACGTACTGTATAAACCCTCCCTGCACTGTTAAAAAAAACACCTTTTACGTTATAAATAACAGCAAGCAACGTAAATTTTTATGAAAGTGATAGATAAAATTACGGTGAATGAGGTGATAATGACGTGACATACATACTCATTTACAATTATTTTTTCGTTTATGTACTGTATAAACCCTCCCTGCACTGTTAAAAAAACACCTTTTACATTATAAATAACAGCAAGCAACGTAAATTTTTATGAAAGTGATAGATAAAATTACGGTGAATGAGGTGATGATGACGTGACACACATACTCATTTACAATTACTTTTTCGTTTACGAACTGTATAAACCCTCCCTGCACTGTTAAAAAAACACCTTTTACATTATAAATAACAGCATGCAACGTAAATTTCAATAAAAAAATGAAAATACTGAAAATATTTTTTTTCAATATTTTAATAATTTTGCGTATACCCATAAAATAAAATAATAATTTATAAAAAAAAAAACCGCGATAAAAAGTGAGAACGCGAACCAAGAAGCGCGAATAGCCGGGGTAACACTGTATATATATATATATATATATATATATATATATATATATATATATATATATATATATATATATATATATATATATATATATATATATATATATATATATATATATATCAGTTTTTTCTTTTTTAAGTTCGTTCTAACTAGATTAGTGAAACTAAGTTTACTTGTCTTTTTTCTTTAGCTAATGATTAGTTGTTTTCTCTAAAAACATCTAGACAATGGAACTCTCTTCCTACTTCTTTCTCACCTAATTCTTACGACCTATCTTCCTTCAAAAAGTGGATTTATCATCATATCAGAATCTCAGGGCCAAATCCTGCCATATCTTTAGGTCTTCACTACTTTGTTCTTTTCTTATTGTGTATCATTCTTATTTCTGCTTTGTCCTTAACCTTCTTTTTGTCTTAGTCTTTTCTTGGTGCTCGTATCTGGATCTGTGAAGGGCAATTTTCTTGCCTGTCCCATTGTCACTTAGAAAAAAAAAAGATAGGTTCACATTTTTATAATACAGTATTTATTAATTGTAGCCTCAGCTGGAAAATATTATATTGAAATGCAGTATCATACCCTTTGGATTCATACTATCAGTTGATTTGTAATTCTGTATCAAAGGAGAAATATTTGATATAAAGACTTGAAAAAAAAGAATGCGCAGTATTGTAACATACGTGTAATTATGTTTGCCTGTATAACTTTCTGTGCTCATTTTGTACTCAGTGATACTAAATATACTTAACAACAACTTGGTAACTATCAAATCATATAGTCCTGGCTTTTTCTTTTTTCTTGAAATCGAGTTTGGTTGGATAGTATTAAAAAGAAGCAATTCTGAAAGTTAGTTTTATAGCTGTGGGACAAATTACTTATCATTCTAATTTTATAATTGTTTTTCAGAGTCATCCAGGTGGTTCTAGTTATAACGGCTTCAACATGTTGGCTTTTGTAAGTAACCGTAATGTTATTTATAAATATTTTTGGATTAATATTCGTATACTGTACATTTATTGAATTAAATTTATTTACATATGCTTATGCCTATTATTGCTTGGTACCATACAGATTTGTTTTGTTGTATTGGCTCTAATACTGTTTCATGCAATTTTTTTTTATATAAAATCATTCTACTCAAAGTATTCTTTCTATATGCAGTGTATCCTCATATCATTATCCAACACTCTTAGATTTAACACAGTTTATAGGGTATGTGCTGTAGCCATTTCATGTGTATGGGAACTTCTGCTCTTGAACACACATCAGTGAAAAAGAGTACTGTATTTGTATTGCAAATATGTTATCAATTTTTCAGAGACAAGCAGTATGATTAGTTTACAGTGCCACGTAGAAAAATATTTCAGTATAGGATTTTGTATACAATAGCTGATCTCATACTTATTTTTGCTTATTTTACATTGGTGAATATCCTTATGTTTTTTCACAGCTGGCTTCTATGCTACATGCATCAGATGAATCCATTAATAGGACCACAGTTGGAGAACACTACGGTATTAGCTATACGTTATCTATGGGTAAGTGTATAAAAATGTTGCATTGTATGTAATAGATGATATGTAGTTTGTAAACGTTTAAAAAATATCATGCAAAAGTGTTCATTAGCACCACAAGTGTACCCTGGATGTATACATGGCTCGTGTACCCATGATATACTGTATAGCAAAAGAACCTGCAAATGTGTCTATAATATAATAGCTGCAAATGGAGTAAATTTGAAAATAAACACATTAATGATTATTTAAAATCTTTAGGAGTTACTGAAAATATGTTCAAAGCATATGCATAAGGTTTTGGGAATACGTTGTCTTGCAATCTGTAGTTGCTAAAGCACTGTACTAGTTCAAAAAAGAACTGGATGCATACAATTGATTCAAATTTTATGAGTAAAAATATTACAAAACGCAGTGATCAAACTTGGCTTCTAGTGGAACGTTTGTCTTCTGTCACTTGTATGTAATGTAATGCGATATGATAAAAGCATGTGTGCTATGAAATCTTGGAGATAAATACTTTGCAGGATGTTGGCAACTGTAGCAAAAGAATTGAGGTGGCAAGTCTCAAACATACCCTGCCCATTCTTTCTTCCTCTTTTAGTTGTTTTGTTGCAGTATAAAGATTTCAAAAAGGATGGGATTGCCAGTTTTCTGCTCTCCTATCCAAATTAGTTGGCTTATATGACACTCGAAATGTGTGTGCTATTCTTTCTCCTATACCACCAGAGTTAAAGTAATTATTTAAAGGGCATTTTGTTTAACAGTGCTTGGAAATCCAATCAGCCATACTCTTTCTAAGTACCAGTATTTTCTTAGGAGATAGTCTTTTTAGATAAATATGAAATTATATTGATTATTAGGGATGATTATCTGTCTTCATAATGCTGTTAGCGAATTCATAACACTTTTTTATATATATGCACAGATATTCATCATGTGCATTTAGTTGAACTTGCAAATATTTAATATTTTTTTATTCATTAAGAAATAGTCCACGAAATCCTGCAGAGTCACAGTGCATCCGGAAATAATACTATAGCTAGTCATTTTGTTTTATCTCAAGCATATAAAACTTCACTCATAAGAAAACAGTAAATTGCCAAGCCACATAGACATTGTGTGATTTAACCAGCATTGCTTCATATATTGGGAAAGAGCAAAGGTCAACAGTTCAGTCAGCTTTGTCTGGACAATATGCTCCTTCATATAAATTATTTTTTAGCTGAAAGAGATTGTGTTTTCCACTTTGTGTTAACATGTGCTTTTGATTATTTAGTTATTGTTCTCTCCATCAAGTCGTCAGTTTTTATGACATTCATGAAATAAAATCTCTCCTACAGCACTGGGGAATATATATTTGAGATTATTCTGTGACTGGAAGTCAACGTATTTATTCTAGAGTACTTTTCACGGATTAGTGAAGTTCAGGTAACTGTATTTGCGACAAACAAACCAAATTGTTATAGCTCCTTCTTGGGAGCAAGCTTGAGCAGGCCAGCAGTGCCCATCTTAAAGCTATAATGTGTCGTTTTCATTAAGCTTAATCTCCATCTTTTTTCGTAGCATATTTTATTCCTAATTAAAACATGTTCTTTCTTCTCAAGTGTAACTTTTTTTTCTTGAAGGACAAGAATTTGGACATAGATGATCTTCCAACTCCACATCCAACTGAGCCAACAACAACTCATGCTGCCCCCATGTAAATCATCTAATATAGGATATGTTTTCACAGAGAAAATGTACATAATTATAGTAAATATGTTACTGTCACTGCATTAATTAATATAATCACTGATTCAGACAGTGTAAAATTAGTTTAATGTGTACATTTCTTATACTTATTTCTTGCCTGAAGGAAGGTAGTACAACTTCGTGTATTAGTGCTTCTTTTCATTACTATAATTTCCAGTAAAGTTTTACCATTTATTGTTTTAATTATGCCAAGCAAGAAATGTTAAAAACTCAATTATAAATGCTAGGTAATGTGTATAGAAGATTTCTCAGTATGAAAGCTTCTTTGGTGCTTTACAATACTTTGGGGTAGTAATCGATTATGATATGAAGATTGGATTTGCTCTTTCCTAAAATTTGCGTCAGTGATGTTTCATTTTTGTGATATTACTCCCCTGTTACATATTAGATACTAATTTTTTTTATAACGTGTCAGATAAGTATGGGTTATATGGTGTAGAATATATTTGTAGATAATGTATATTGATGGTATAAATAATAGTTAAAGCTTAATAACAAAATATGAAGAAGTTTTATATATATATATATTCTATAACATTCCACTTTGTAAAGTGTAGAATTAGTGCTTGGATTTATAATAAGTAATGAATTCCATATGTTAACTCTGGTTAAGGCATATAATAAAGTATGTAATGATACCAGAAATTTCTTTTCATATGATTTGTTTTACAGAACACTATTTAAAGACCCCTGTGCTTTGCAACTTATAAGTCACCGTTTTTTTTTTATTGAGCTGCAGTACATAGTAAAATAGGTTATCATTTTGAGTGTTTAGATTTATTTAAAGTTCCTCGTTTGCTCAAGGAGCACTACCGCTTGTTCATAGCCTCAATGTCAAGACTTCGTTGGGGTTATAGATTTTTGGAACTAGCAAAAGTTTTACCATCATGGTGTTGTCATAAAAGTGACTTTTATATGCTAAGCAGGTCAGTGACTTTGTATTGTGTTGGTGCATACTTTATTTTCAGGTTTATAGTTACAAAATCTCTGTTCTGCTTGGTTGATCAGTATGATTATTAAAGCTTAGTTGTTTATATCGACATAGTATAATTAACAACTTCCATAGATGGTATTTATGAAGTGTCCCACCCAGAGTTAAACACGGCAGTACCTCTCATACGCTCAAATTAAGTTCCTTTAGTTATAATTTCTTGTTAGAGAAATGCAGCTTACTATTTGGACTCCATCAGTAGTATTTGCATTTCTTTTATGCTGTGATTTTAGTTTAATTTTTACGTCGGACCAATTTAAATTAGTTTACTTATTAGTCTACTTTGTCGAATCTGAAGCCTGTTGAATTTGCTGTATTACATATTTAAAGCAAAGAAACTGGTTAGAGGGAAATGTAAATTATAATGAGTTTTCTCCCGTAGTCTTTTATTTCAGTTAGAAAAATTAATGTAACAATACAACCTATATCACAGTATATATATAAAGAGTTTGAAGATATCATTACACAAGAATTGATTATTCAGGTTAATGTCAAGCTGTAATCCTAGTTTAAAAATATAATCAAGATAATCAGAGTCTAATAGCAAATATTTTTATTACTACCGTAACTTTGTAATTCATAATGTCCCAGAGAGAATTCACGTAGAGGCTTAATACAGACTGCAGTGTTAAATAGTAAAAGCAATTAGGGGCCATTTCTGAATTTTTTTTTTTTTTTAAATTAACGCTATATTTCATGAAGGTGTTTGGTGGACAGAACAGTAACAAAAGAATCGAGGAATCAAGTTTTCATTAATGCAATGTCTTCTTTATATCCTGCATGATCATCATCATTGTAAAATTTTTTAAGATGAATACAGGTTACTTTGACGTTAATATATGTATAGTTAAAGTAATGAGAGAAGTTGAGGGGAGAGTACTGGGGCGAGGAGCTAGAATAACGGAGGAGGGAGTTAGGAGTTATGGTTTGAACAATATGAGATATACTAGTGACACAGCATGAATTGCTGATCCGGAGGCAAAGCGGCAGAGATTGGCTAAAAAGTTTGGAAAGATATGTGAGAGAAGGTACTATTAGGTAATTTGGAAAATATGGAGGGTTAAGAAACTTGAGGATGATATTAAATGACTTGGTACTCGAGGAAGTCGACAGTATATACAGTATACAGTATATGTGATTACAAATGGTTGTCTATGAACTTGGGATAGACCATAGGGTAGGAGATGTGAAGCTACTGGGGGCAGTTAGTAGGGTATGGAAATGGAGATACATAAAAGGAAGACTTAGATTTAGTTTGTATAGCGGGATAGTTACTTTTACAACAGTATGGTTGTGAGTGGTGAACTCTTGAATTTTAAGTTGAGAAAATTAAAATTGAAGTGCTGGGATGAAATACCTTTTAAGAATTTGTAATATCAGATGGTTCCACAGATTGAGGAATGCTAACTAAGAGACGTGTGAAATAGGAATAGTTAATGTGGAGAGTGGAATAAGGACAATTAGGCTGATATGGAATACTGGAAAGCTTGAAAAGACAAGATATCGTGACGAGGAGTTATAGGATGGTCTTATCAGCTTTTGAAACAGATACAGATCAAGACTGAGATGGAAGGATGGGGTGTGTGATGTTAGTGTTCAGTAGAGGCCTTGATATCAAAAGGTTGATGGCCATATAAGAAGTAGACTGAATTGGTATGTAGTGATACAGAAGCTAAATTCACAAAGGTCAGAAAATGAGAACAGGGACACTTGGAGCCATCCAACATGGAAAATGTGATCATAAAGATATTTGGATTCCAAAGGTAACAGAATTTTATTGTTTATCATACTTCTAAAAGTTTTATGTAGTATAAAGGAAATTAAGTTTCTTATATTTCTCTGAACCATCCTTGAGAACATAATACTGCCAACAGTAATTTTTCTTGACTGATCAAGTTGCCGATTTGCATCTACTTCATGCCTTGTAAAAACCTCTTTACCACAGTGAAGATGCAAGTAGTTTCTAAGTGCAAAGATGTAGCAGCCTGCATGTGATTTGGTTATATCTTCTGAGGGTATCTTAAGACATTGTGTTGTTGTGGGAAAAGGTATGATCAGTAGCTTGGATGCTTCACTATTAGGCAAGTTTACTGGGAAACGTCTTATATGTTAAGTTTCTCTTAGGTCTGTGATGAACGAGAATTCTTCCAAGGATGTCCAGAGAGTATAAAGCAGAGTAAGCTCTTGTTATGAGATATATTCAACCATAATAACTTGTTTGAGGAAAAAAATTAATTGTCATTTACTTATATTCCAAAGTAATTAGAACACAAAATATCATTTTTTAAGTGAGAGAACAGGCATATAATATATATATATATATAATATATATATATATATATATATATATATATATATATATATATATATATATATATATATATATATATATATATATATATATATATATATATATATATATATATATATATATATATATATATATATATATATATATATATATATATATATATATACCTGGTGAGTATGCAAGGGCTAGTAGGGAACAGATACTATGACTGTATTTTTTCGACAAACAAAGATGACAAAGTATAAATTCAATTCTTTCCAACTGAAAGAGGTGAACTTGGACTCAGGACTTTTAGTAAGGCAGACTAGTTTGTAACCAACGATGAATTGGTAGTGCATGTGCAGAGGGACATAAAGAGAAAGTTAAAACACAAGCAGTATACCATCTGGATCACAGTTCAAAAGCAATTTTGGTCCTCTTCTTGGATACAGTAAAGTGTAATAAACAATAAGTTATCCTACTCTGATCAGTAAAGCAAACAACTTCAATAGATATCAGATCATAAATACAAGAAACATTTCATGACATGTTTGATTATAGTGTAGTTTACACAAGGATTAAACAACCTGAATATGAAAACGTAGTACCACTAGATCAAGGTTATCCTTAAAAGTATCGCATAAGAGAAACTTACAAAGACTGAGAGTTCCAATATTAACAACTAATTTTATACAACATTTAATGTACATAAATATAATTATATTAACAAAAGTTTGACATTTGCTTAAAGCATTATTCTTAGTTGCGCCATATACAAAATATATCTGAACATATATGTATTATGCTGTTAAGTTTTTTATTAATAGTTAAAAGCTTTGGAAAGTAAGAAGCTAGACATCTATGGGCTGAATGTCGCTTTGATTAATACTAATCCTCTTGTAACCTTCTATGCACAATATGACATATAATACCATGTCTCCCAAAAGAATATTCAAAGAAGTCATCACAGATTTTACAGCACAAGATGCCTCCTTGGAAATAATAATTTCTCACGTACATGCTAGTTTGCTCTAACTGGCAAAGAGATGTAAAAAACTAAAGATGAAGGCAACTTCTCATTGCTGAAGGTTTGTCAATTTTCATGGATGTTTTTATTCATTTTTTTTATAAGCTTTATTCATTAGTCAACATAAGATATATCATTATAGTCATGAATATGCTCTTTGCCAGATTTTACAAACTTGCATCTGTATAAATTTTTAGTACTATTCCCCTCTTATCATTCGCATGACATGGCTCTGATTTGTATACTAGATACAAAAACTTGAAAGTTTTGATACTGACGATTGCTACGAAAGTTTAAAATATAACTAGCGTAGCAAAAGTTGCAGTATATTTTCAATGGTTTTGACGATAAGTGGACTTCAAAAGGTTTGTTCTTCATATGGACTATGCAACTAAGGATGCTGAAGTATTATGACAGCCAAAAGTAATACACACAGAGTATTCACAGATGATGGGGTAATAACAGAGGCTCCACTAATTTCTACGATGGTAGCTGGCATCTCTAAGTCCTTGGGATCCTGAAAGAAATTACAGTTACAATGTAGAGACACATCCTAAAAGAGACCAGTGATTGCATGTTGGTTAAACTTACTCAAAAAGAGATATACAAAATATTAAACTGATACATTAATAATAAGCAAGATATTTCAAAGCCTATATAACTGAATTTTCTTCCTGGAAAATATTGAAGGTACAAAATGAATTTTTGTGTGTGACAAAGATAAACACTTTTACGGATAAATTTTTTCCAAACTTATTGGCACACAATTCAAAAGTGCACCAGGCTTTAAATGCTGTCTTATACGTGATATGGAGAGCAATTTCTATGAAAAAGTTTTACTAGTAATAAAAGAGGATAATATATGATAATGGTTTATAGTTTGCAAAGAGGATAAGGTGAGATAGAAAAAGGTGATGGGATGCAGTACAGAAGGGAAGCTAAGATCAATAATTCAGGTTTTGACAAAGGAGATGGAAGACAAGGTATGTAGATAGATCAGAGAGTAAACAAGATGAGAGTACATGGAGGGTTCAATAGTGTGGAAAATGATAGTTACTCCAACATTACTGTACAGGTCTGAGTGTTAGAGCTTAAATAAATATAAGAGATAATACTCTGTGTGTTAAACATAGAGTTTCAAACGATGAAAGATTATTATTTATATAGAAGTGTGGTAAATTAGTAAGTACAATGGAGTGACAGTATGGGAGAGGATGCTTAGTTGGCTAAGACTTATGGAACTAGACGCCAGAAAAGTATTTATGTGACATACTGTATTGATCTCACACAAAGCAAAATACACTGTAGGTGTCAAACATTAGATGACCACAGTGTCTAGGAGGGGATCAGTGTGAACCAGGGACACTTGATACCTGGCTATGCAAAGTGTGTTGTCATAGGATTTGAACATGCAGAAAGTTCGGATGTAATGACTTAGTTTCTAACATGCTAAGTGCAGAGAAAATATCCATTAAAGGAAATAATACTGTACAAATAACTAACCTGCTGCTGACGGTTTAGTTCAATAATTTGATTCTGGCACTGACCAGGATCACATTCATCAAGATCACAGATATCGCAAAGAGTAGCTGGAAGGGCTCTGTAGAATTGTCGTGCTTGCCTAGCTGCAGAATGAAAAATATAAAGCATGATGAAACTTTTTCTAAAACAGAGAAAACGTCTTAGTACAGTATTGATAGAAAAAGGTAAATGTTTTCTGATTTTAATCCAAAATAAGTGTATAGTTTATTAGATACTTACAGGTGTCATAATAATCATAAACAATAACCGGAGCTGGTTTCTGGAAGGCCACTTTATTAACACGATATGCAGCCACAGTTGGACAGACTTCAATTTCTGTAAGTTGATCAAAGTACACCAAGACACCTGACTCATCTTCTTTCTTTTCAACTAGTTTCACACCAGGATAGTCATACAGGCCTGAAAACAACCAATACCATTTTTAAAAATAGTTATAACTCATTCATTTTAGACAGGAAAACTTAAAGCTTAGAAGGACCTAAATAACAAAATTCTTGGTTTCAAATTCATATAAAAGCAAATGCAGAAAACAAGCATATATTCAAGGGTACTTTAGAATATTTTGATATATAATCTTAAAAAAAAGATACAGTATATATATTATTATTTTTCAACTGTCACCCTCCTTCGCCATATTTAACATAGTGGTTGCAACCAAAATATGACCAAAGAACAAACAAAGAAAAGACACTTAAAAGTCCTGCTTATACTAATATATATACACTTACACGACACACTTAAAACAAGAAATAGAACTAAGACCATGATTTACATTCCACAAACAAAATCCAAGTTATATCAAATTAAAACCAATATAGTTCAGAAGTAGAAACCTGTTCCAGCCCTTAGGTGTTTTCACCCTTCTGAAGGTCCTGGGAGCTCTAGAAAAACCTCTGACCCCACAAATCTTCTAAGCCACTTCATGTAAATCCTACAACAGGGATAGCTACACTTGTTCAATTGTAGGAGCCACATTTGATAAACTTCAGATTTTTGAGAGCGGAAAAACAAGAAAAAACTTTAAATAGGCGTTTTTATCAATACATTAAAATATTTTATAATTATGTAAATATTAAGAAATACACAAACAAAATGGTACTTGTTTGCTTGTAGTTTTTTTTTTAATAGACATTAGTTTCAATAATCATAAAGTATACATACAGTATATACCAAAGGTTTTCAAAATCCTGATTATATATTATTTTAACTACAGTGATAGTACTTAATAATGGTACGAACAATGGAAACACAGGAAATATATGCGAAATTACATTAAGTTATACAAAATAACGCTGCTACAAGTAAAAAGAAAAACCTGATATAGTTTTAATTCTATGC
The DNA here is from genome assembly GCA_037179515.1 of Halocaridina rubra. NCBI lineage: Eukaryota > Metazoa > Arthropoda > Malacostraca > Decapoda > Atyidae > Halocaridina > Halocaridina rubra. Next base: position 1,178 of record JAXCGZ010017277.1, on the reverse strand, counting down.
AATTGTTTAAGTACCTATTTTCTCAAGACCTCACTCTACCGATACCTGCTACAACCTTCGTTGAACAGAAATATCTGTGTCTCCAACCATTCTCTCTCCATTTAAACTCCTTAAATAGTTTAATGACTATGAGAATTTACTTACGTCTTTATCGAATGGAGTGTAAGTTCATGCCCTGTAAATAATCATAACACTTGTTTTTTTTTCTCATTTATCTACTCATAAACTATGATGACAAGAAAGGTTAATCCAACATACTCGTAAGAGCTGCAATTTACATACCAAAGAGCCTAAAGTGGTTCGTGAGACTCAGATTAGCCACCCCTTTAAAGAATTATATCTTTTAGCTTGTATGCTGGGTCTTAAATAAACATATGTACACTGCTGGTGGAGCTTCTAGCCAATAAAATATGGATTTCTTTTCAGCATTGAACGAAGATATCACCACTAAGGCAATTTAGTAATGCATACAGCTTACCGAATCTGCCATTGTGCAATCTAATGCCAACATTTGACAACCATATGCTCTATACCTATAAAAGCTTAAAATTGCAACTTCCTTTCTGCATTCAACATGTTTCCTATCTCTCTGTATCTACTAAATATCTCCACCTTCTCTTTTCCAAAGTGACTATTAACAACCTTCTCTTAAAACTACCCCGATTCCCTTCACCAGTTTCTTTAGCTATGGTTTAAAGCTAGCGACCATGGCAGCGTCACAGGTAAACAGTATTTTCCGTACTTATCTACTATATTCAACTTTATCTTTCACCGTATCTTTCAGGTACAATATTCTTAGTTTCACTTTTCTCATCTTTACATCCATCTACTTAATAAACATTAAAGGTAAAGAGAAATTAACCTCTACTTCAAGCAAGCTGCTCTCCCTGATATACATTTACACAAGTATAACTTTTCTTATTAAACTTTTTATCAGGACTTCCAACACTGCCAACCTATTTGTCATATATCACAGAACAATAAATGCAATGCACACAGATATATCCTTGCACACCATTATTTTATTCACCATTAGACTAAGAAGGGAATTTTATTAATATAAATAAAATTATTGGTAATATACCTGGTATTAAGTCATTGTCAACAATGTATCCAGATGGTAAAGATACATCCATTACTGCCATATTACTTTCATTACCAGCAGTGTACCTACATAG
>JAXCGZ010017276.1:72500-89249 GCA_037179515.1 Halocaridina rubra | reverse complement strand
CTTATATAATATTCTATTAGGCTTGAAATTCCTCAAAATGTTTAAAAACACGACGGCCGCGTTATGTGATTAAGGAGTCTATTTGCGTCATTTTCGAAATCTAAGGTACTGTATATTATACGAAAACTTTTAGGGCCTAAGTTTTTGCAATATTGCTTTATTACTCCTTTATCAAATTTATGAATGATTTTGTATTTTTCTAATCTAAAACTAAACCCAAAACATTTTACAACAGCCACAATTCCATTGTAACCCAACCTAGTCTTAATACGTAACGAAGATGGTGAAATAGTGCATTAAAACCAGGTTTTTCAACCAAAGCTATCTTGGCTGTAGACAGGACCTATTGTGGCATTTCTGGGAACGTGATTACACTGGAAATGGTGTTCATAGATTTTCAATGGCATCGCCATGTTAGTTTGGTTAGTTTTAAGTTATCTTGCTGAAGATAGTCAGATAATTTAAGGCCGTGGAACACCTACAGTTTTGCGGGCCATACCAATGTTCACAACCTACCAATAGATGGCGTTAGGCCCCAAATAGAGTACTGGCGGATGAATACACAACAAAAATGGCGACAATAGACATACGAAACAATTTTTTACTATCCTAACTAAAAACACTTTCCTAACCTCCTAGCCAGGGGGGCTTCGCCCTCCTAGAACCCCCCATCATACAGGTTAGGGTCGAACTTACTTGAGCAGAGGGGTGAGGTCGTTGAGAGGCATGGCCCGCAAAACTGTAAACTACCCAAGGCCGTTTTCACACCCAAGTGGCACGTCGCACGTGGCATACCACATGCGACGTGCTATTTTGGAGTGAAATCGGCCTAAGTGAACCATTGGTAGTTCCCCAAACTTGTAAAGGAGACACTTTAATATTGGGTACAGGTTAGGTTAAATTTGTTTATGTATGTACCCATTGCTGCCTACCAATATTGGCCCTGACACAAAAGATAGTGATTTTCGAGATAAATAATACTCAGATTAATTCAAAACACATCAAAACTTAGAAAAAAAAAATTGTTTCGCTAAAAATTGAAGAGATGCATAAAACGAATATGAACTTAATAATGGGTAGAGTAGTTTGGTCTGGAGGGTATAAAACAAGTTTTTAAATGGGAAATGTCAAGTTTTATTCGTGTTATGCAATGGGAACCTGTTACTGGATATGTGAATCTAGGTGATACCAAGGCTTCTAAAGTAACCATGTAACATTCAAGTCTTTTAGGCCTTCTCTCTCTTTTTTTTTAAATATATAAACAAGTTGGTATGTTATTGGTTATTAGTATGGGATGTTGCTGTTTTTTATTCCTTAAGCTACCTGACCGAACAGCCTCAAGTCCTTATTTTAGGCCACTACCGATCCTGGGCTATCCAACAGAGCTCTTAGAGAGCTCTGTTGTTGGCATATGTGGTTGTAAGAAGTGTATTCCATATTGTGTTTGATTGTGTGCAGTTATATTTTACATCCTGGACTGGCATCATTGATGGAGTCCTCCAGCCTCTTCTGATAGCTCTGAAGGGCTGAGTGGTTGCCACATAGCAGCTTGGTCAGGTGGTTTCTGTCTTCATGGAGAAGGGAAGATTCAGAAGTAGATGTCGGGAGGTTGTGAATGCAGCGGTGTATTGTCACTGAGTGACTGGATGAAATGGCGAGTCAACTGGGTATGGATATGTTTTGCAGAGGCTGGTTTGGGGTGGCTGGGGGGGAGGGGAAGAGGAAGAAAAATGACAGTAATTTTGTGATATTGTGTGTTTGGTGTAGATTTAATGTTCCTTAATTTGTGTGGGTGTTCTTCCATGTGCTGTAGTGGTTAGCATTGGTTTCTGGAGGCTCGCTGAATAATTTTGTGCCTTCCATGTCCAGATGGTCTGTAAACTTGAGGAATTCGGTTTCTTAATGTAAGTTGTCTGAAGGTGTTTTATCTGTGCAACCTGTAATTATATTTAGTGCTTCTTTTGTATAGTCTGTGGAGTGTCGAGTTGTGTTTTAGTGAGTGTCACTGAGTGCTGTTAGTGGAAGCATAGCATTTGTTAACATTGACACACTTGTATTCCGAGCAATAAATTCAACTTGGCAGACTCTTAGAAAGTACTGTAATGCCTCCAGTATATATAATTTCAAAATGCAAATACTGAATATTAGTTGCTAGAATGAGTATTAAAAGGTTTTTTCCAAATAAAAAAAATGAGGTCCTGATATTGCATTCTGTGCAGTTATATTTCCAAAGATTCAGAAAGTCAGTGATCAAGCAACTGTTGAAAACAGAAAGGTCATAGAGTACTGTATGCATGCAGTGTATACTGAAGACTTCAGTTATGTCGTTATGTTTCCCAATATACTGCACAAGTAGCTCATATCTGTCTGAAGACGTAACTCGGCAAATCATCTTTATCAAAATATCAAAAGACAAGAAAGAACGGAAATACAATGCAATAAGAAATAAATCTGAAATATATGATATATACTTTTAATTTAGCCAGTTACAGATAGCACAACCTTATTTATTAATTGGTGAAATAAAAATAATGCATTTTTTGCTTTTGTCATTTTGTACTTCATCAAGAATCTATAACTACATTATTATCTAATACTCCACTGCCCAGAACATAATGTAATTAACATTTTGATTCATTTCAGGAATTTCATGTGGTCATTTGATAGCTTGAGGAGGTAAGCATTTAAAAATGCCGCCTTTTAAAGAAGTCCCGAGCCTCCAAGAAACTGCACTGAAGCAAGTTTCTACTATGTTAAAGAGACTGTGTTATGACCGCACTGTTGTTAAAGAGGATCTACGTCCTGTCTTGGATTATTATGATATCCTACTTCCTCCACAGATCCAGTCTTCTGTATGTGAGGCTTTATCACACGTATCTGGTGAGGTCAGTTAAATGTCGTATTTACTTTTGTTTTTGCATAAATGACATTTTCTTCACAAAAAGCAAGCAGGTTATATATGAACATAGCTGGAAAGACTTGGATTATTTGTAGGGAGAAAATTTCTTGAAGGGAGGGTTTCTTGCCCTTTTCTCATTCTTCCAAATCTCCTTTACTCACTTCATGCAATGCTGAAAAAATACAAGTACTGTATAGTATTCTTTCTTTCTCACCTAAGTCATAAAGATTTTCAAGGTATATGTTTTTATTACATAGATTATACATTAGTAATGTTCATTTGTGCTTTATAATTAAATTAAATATGTATTTGAAAACATATGATCTTCAAAGGATAAATAACATATTTGTTTTAACTAAAAATAGTCTTCTGTTACTTCATAGATAATTGTTGAGTCTGTATTAATTATAAGCATGATGGAACATCACTTTGAATTTTATTATATAGCTTTAAGTAACGTTTTGTTCGTCTCTCTCTCTCTCTCTCTCTCTCTCTCTCCTCTCTCTCTCTCTCTCTCTCTCTCTCTCTCTCTCTCTCTCTCTCTCTCTCTCTCTCTCTCTCTCTCTCTCTCTCTCTCTCTCTCTCTCTCTCTCTCTCTCTCTCTCTCTCTCTCTCTCTCTCTATATATAATATATAGTATGTTGAGAAGCTTACATGGTAATGCCTCTTAGCAATGTCGTTAAAGTGCTTGACTTGGGAAGAGACATACCCATTTTCAAGCCCATTGCGGGGCGTTAGGAAGGGCATTCAGCATTAATTCGCCAGTTCCACTTTGTCTGTGTCCATCTTCATTCAAATGAAGATTAATAGTGACACATAAAACTGTATCCAGACACTCCCCAACTTATGAACAAGTTAGGTTCTAGAAGTCCTTTCATAAGTAGAATTGTTCGCAAGTTGTGCTTAGATAGAAATAAGTACAGTACATACATGTGCAGTACTGTACAGTACCTAGGCTAAAGACACATAACTACTGTACTACATAACATGAAGTATACAGTATCAATGAATTTTAATACAGTAATAATAATGTAATACTGCAGCACAGTACAGTAATTCATACATTAATACATGGATAGATAATGGGTAATTTTTGGTTCATATCTGTGAATGTTCGTAAAAAGGGGAGATTCTGTACAATAAAGTTTATCTATCTATATATACATGGCCCCAATTCCCCTTGCAATGCAGATGGCCGAGCCAAGAAACACTCATTCACCATGATCCAACACATATCTCACTTACTCCTCTTAACTCCTTGGGGATAAAAGGTTGACACATTTCCCTCCATCACCCTGATTGGGTCGCCCACATTGTAGGCCGGCAAGGGTATTTTGCAGTGAGACCCGAGAGCCGCAGCTGGTTCATTCCCTGGGCTTCAGCACATGACAACTCCCTCACAGCTTTATCAGAGGAAAACTGAAGGTAAAAGAACAGGTTTTAAGGCTAAAGAGAGCGGATGGAAGCATCACTGAGACGGACGAAGAGATCTGCAAAGAATTGAACAAGGAGTTTCAGTCAGTATTTACAGTAGAAAATACCCCACCCCCTCAGCTTGCAGTGATAGAAGCTCAAGGGCCGGTATTAGAGAACATCAACCTTACAGCCACAGAGGTATGCAAGGCGCTGATGGATTTAGATGTTCATAAAGCTACAGGTCCTGATGACATATCCCCTCATGTGCTTAAAAAATGCGCAAACACAATATCAGTGGCACTAAGTATCATATTTAAGGAGTCATTGGAGTCGGGGGAGATTCCAAGATGCTGGAAACAAGCAAATGTGATACCTATCTTCAAAAAGGGAAGGAGGGATACGGCTCTGAACTATAGACCAGTTTCCTTGACCAGCATAGTTTGCAAACTTATGGAGAAACTACTAAGGAAACATATCTCTCTTCACTTGGAATCCTTCAACTTTTTGTCAGTGAGGCAACATGGCTTCAGAGAAGGAAGATCAACAGTAACAAACTTATTAGAATTTTATGATGAGGTAAGCCAAATCTTACAGGAAAGAGAGGGCTGGGCAGATTGCATATTCCTAGACTTCCAGAAAGCGTTTGACACTGTTCCACATGGGAGACTTATTAGGAAGCTGCAATCAATGGCTAGAATAGGTGGAAATGTCTTGGAATGGATAAAAACTTACTTAGAAGGAAGGGAACAGAGGGTTAGAGTAAGACACTCAGTGTCTGAATGGAGAAGAGTTAGTAGTGGAGTTCCACAGGGTTCAGTTTTAGGGCCACTTTTGTTCCTTGTATATGTAAATGACCTACCAGAGTCTGTAAATTCATTCATGAATATGTTTGCAGATGATGCAAAGATTGTGAAGAAAGTAAAAAACGAGAACAATGGTAGAGAACTTCAGGAGGATCTAAATAATCTGCATGAGTGGTCAGAAAAGTGGCTAATGAAATTCAATACCTCAAAATGTAAGGTAATGAGAATGGGTACAAGTGCAAGAAGGCCCAAGCTTGACTACTCGGTGGCTGGAGTACAACTTCAGGAGACAGAAAATGAGAGAGATCTAGGAGTAAACATATTGGCAGATTTGTCTCCAGAAATACATATAAATGGCGTAGTAAGGGCAGCATATGCATTCTTATCAAATGTAAGGGTAGCCTTCAGGCACATGGACAAGGAAATGTTCAGAAATATTTATGTAACCTATGTGAGGCCAAAACTCGAATATGCAGCCCCCTTTTGGAATCCGCACTTGAAAAAGCACATAGCTAAGCTTGAAAAAGTTCAAAGACATGCCACGAAACTGGTGCCAGAAATACGCAATCTCGGTTATGATGAGAGGCTGAGGGAATTAGACTTGCCATCACTCGAAGCTAGAAGAGTAAGGGGGGATATGGTGACAGTCTTTAAATTCCTTCATGGTTATGATAGAGTGGATAGGGATCGATATTTCGATATGGCTGGCTCTAGAACTAGAGGTCATAGTTTGAAGCTTCGGAAGAAAACTTGTTTGCAGGATGTAAGGAAATACTTTTTCAGTGTAAGAGTAGTTGATAATTGGAATTCGCTAAGCGAGGAGGTAGTTAATGCTACCTCAATCCATAGTTTTAAGGACAGGTATGATAAGTATCACTAAGTCTAAAAATGGAACCGATCAGGAGACGGGAAGATACGAGCTTTGGGCTCTTTCCCGTAAACACAATTAGGTAATCACAATTAGGTAATCACACTTGTGTCACCTATGCACAGTCCTCCTCCACTCATTTCTTTCTCTTGCATGCTCTCTTTTCCGCTCTGCTGACATTCCATGTGCATTCAGTGCCCTTTTCACGCCATCCATCCATCTCATTCTTGGTCTTTCTTTTGGTCTTACTCCAACCACTTCTGCATTCCACACTTTTCGTTATTTGTCCGTCACTTATCCTTTCCATGTGTCCATGTAACTCAATACACTTTGATCTAACCTATCAGACAGCTTTCTTTCAACACCCATTCTCTGCCTGACCTCCTCATTTCTTACTCTATGTATTCTAAATGCACCAGTCATACTTCTCAAACATCTCATCTCCGTTACATTCAACTTATTTTCATCCTCTCTTTCATTCCAAGTCTCTGCTCCTTACAATGCTGTAGGCACATCACACCTTCATATATCTATCTCTTTGCATTTATTCTTAAATACTTGTTTCTCATCACTTTTTTCAACCCACCTAGACATTTTCTCATTTTATTCACTCTATTACTTATTTCCGCATCCACTCGTCCATTCATTGATATCTGCAAGCAACTACCTATTCCCTCCTACTTTCAGTCTACCAGCATTAACACTCCTCGTGCAACTCATGACTTTACTTTTACTAATATTCACCTGCAACTTCTTTCACACACCTTAACAAACTCAGTCACTAAATGATTCAGTTTATTCTTAGCATCAGCCATCAGTGCTGTGTCATCTGCGAATAGCAATTGATTCACATTCCACAACATTCCATATTCACCAACTAATTCCAAAACTGTCTAATACTCTTTTATTTACTTCCCATACTACTCCATCTATATACATATTAAGCTACCATGGCGATATTACACAACCTTAACATAACCCTACATTCGCCTCATACTAATCACTTATACCATTCCCAACTCACACCTGCTCCACTATTCATTTAAAAACTTTTGACTGCATTCAGCAAATTTCCACTTATTCCATACAATTGCAGCACACACCACAATGCATCTAACCCTGTCATACGCTACACACTATAAATTTTATATACAGTACTTATATAATGTCTAAGCCGAGGAGATTGCATGGAATGGAAAATACTTCTTTATATTTTATTTGACAGGCACTGATTACTGAAATGCTGAACCGGAAGTACTTGTACATTTGTACTGAACTTCATGCTGAGTACTTATTGATATCGGATTATGAGGAAACGACGCCTTCCTTAGCCGAGCTTGATGGCAAATATATAAAAAAGCTGAAAATGATCATGGCCCTCGGTCATGATCAAACGAGAGAGTTTCAACCCCTGAACAAATTCCTTACTACACTTGTTAATTTAACTTCTCTGAGATGTTCTCAAGTGTGTAACAATGACATGCTCAAAATTATATCAAAAACATGTCCTTACTTAGAGGAAGTGTATATTGAGATGTGTACAGATGTAGACGATGAAGGTTTATATCACCTCAGTGGGTACATCCCTTCGCAGGAGACGTATAGTAACATAAGAGATGGAGCGAAGGTACCGGTAAAATCAGGATGTAAAAGATTAAAGACTGTGAATTGCGAGTACACATGTGCTGGAGCTCGCGGTGCTGCAATGCTTTTGCATTTATGTCCAGTGTTAGAAGAGCTTCTTATACCTCCAGATGTAAATATGGGGGACGTGTTCACATTACTACACGGCACCAATACAGATAGGTACGAGGAAGTAACCACTCGGTATGCACTTCGAGTCTTAAACAATTACATGGAATTAGATGAAGATATATTAGCTTTAATAGTTCGAACTTGTCCAGGTTTAAAAGATATTTCCCTGAGATGTAACGGAGTTGAGAGAAAGGACAGAAATCTTCTTGCTAATTTGCTGGGCTTAAAAACTGAGGTCTTGAATGTCAAAAATTGCAGTATGTCTGCTCTGCTGTGGTATTTAGAACAGAGAGGCAGCGATATTAAGAGCTTAGCCATTCAACATTTATCAATGGCTCCCATGAGTCTGACATTTACAAGAAGTCATCTACAGGACATCATAAAAATCTGCCCCAAACTGGAGAACTTTACACTTAAGCTGAACAACAGCCCCATTCAGCCTGACCGGCCCTACTCCTCATTTGGTTCTAATTTAGTCTATTTTACCTCACTAACTCATTTAACTCTCGAAGGTTTATCTATCACCCACGAAGACTTATCCGTTCTTATCAGTAAATGCAATACATTGCTGGAATTGCATATTCTCATATTAAATCTTGAAATGTTAGAGGATAATGTTTTATACGAATTTCTGAGTTCAGGCTGTCTGCAGAGTTTGCAGTCTTTGTATCTTCATCGACCACTGCTCACTTATGAAGGACTGAAGAGGCTTATTAGAGACTGTCCAAAGTTACACACGGTAGGGCCTCTGTCATCTTGGGCTATATCTAAGAAAGATAGGGGGAGCTTTATCAAGGCTATTCGAACGAATAACTGGGACTTAAATGTTATTAGACCTGAAATGATTAGATTGTTCAGCTTTTGAAAAATGCCACTGCTAAAAATGAAGGAAAAAACGGTGCTACTATAACATGTGATCTATCACACTAATAGTAGTCTATTGTACCCTGACCAACCCTAAGTTACATAAACAAGCCAAGCCAAACTAATCCTAGCCTAACTAGGTTGGTTTTGGATTGGCTTGGTTAGGTAACTTAGGGTTGGTTAGGGTACAATAGCCTACCGTTAGTGTGGTAGATCACTCCCTATAGTAACACCGAAATAACATTCTTTACATTTAGTTTTTCATTAGAACTTTTGCCGTATATTGTATCTGTAATCTCATTGTTATAATTTGTAATTACAATTTCTGTCCTTTTTTTCCACATCTAGAGGTCATATGGCAACTTATATTAGAAATATAATACTATTCAGATAGTTACTGTAAAATGTATATACTGATTGTGCCTTTGAAGATATTATTGTGGTAAGTGAATAGTTATAGATCTATGCACGTCTGTGTAATAGCTTTCTTTATTACTAGTCATGAATATAGGATAAATTTAGTTTGAACAACAAGGCAAACTTTGGAAACTGATCCTTATACATCAAGCTTTCATATGAAGTCAGAACTTTTCATTATTCCTAATACAGTATTAATGATTTTACACCATGAGACCAAATGCTGCTAAAGCCAACTGATCACAAAATGGGAGGCGATAGTGTTTCACCATGCACAGTGTATCCTCACCCCTCCTCCTATCAACCACTTTGTAGCAAGAATAAAAATGAAATTCAAGTAGAAAAGGACTGCAAGCCCTTTGTTCTCCTTTCCCAAACAGTCAGAGCTCAGTTTTCAGAGATTTCCACCCATTTTATGTATCACTATCAATCTCCATTCGGATTTGAGTCCTCACAAATAGGTTGGACCTGGAGAATTCAGGTAGAATTCCTTTCCTAATGCCTCACAATGGCATCAAACGCGCGTGTATTACCTCCCAAGTCAAGTGCGCTAAACATTGCGCTTCCATTACCGTCATACCATTTTCAGGGTATGGGTGTTATATTCACTCTCCTACCCACCAAGTTTAAATTTCCTTTTGTTGGATTTTTTCTTTTATAATAATATACACCATTTAAGTTCCAGGTTTTAGAGAGTTCACAAAAAGAGAAGCTGTTTTTATTTGTAAATAATCTAAAAGCATTTGCCAATGAACATCGTTTAGCACAATATTCACTCACAAGTGTCTTTGACCCAAAGATTTAGAATTCCCATTATTATTATTATTTTTATTATTATTATTTTTATTATTATTATTCACAATACTGTTTTGGTTGTTATAACAGGATAGTTCAGTATTTTAGCTTTTTTTGGCAATACAATACTGGTACAAAGTACAGTGTATATACAGTATTTGTTTTCATATGATGTTTGGCTTATATCCAGAACGCTGTACATTAGCCCCGTTTGGAGTGTAACACAAACATTAAGTAGCAGATGTCTGTACATGTTAAGAAATGTTTTGGTCAAAGTTTAAGTACAGTATTATATCATCACATCGAAAATACTGTGTCATGGGATCCATCTTACTAATTGTCACCAAAGTATGCATGAACTTAATATTTTAATTTTGTAACGATAACAGTGAGCTAAGTTAATACCTAAGGTCATGTAGTGTGTTTGTTATTGTTGTACATGTAAGTTGGTGAAGGAAAATACATTTACATACAATGCTGACGGCAGTAGTATGGTGCCGGTCAGATTTTTCCAGTTTCCATATACAGTACTGCACTGTATTGGAAAGCATGATTAATTATTTTGTTTTGGCAGAGTAAGCTGTCAGCCATACTATAGCAAAATTAGAATGGCTTAGCTATGAAATTTTTTTTTATATACAGTATATCCAATTTCATTATAGTTATATAAGGCTTAGAAAAAATAATAAGATTTTCATTTTTTTTTTCAAGGTTAGAATACAAAAATTACTTTTAGTTTCACATTTTGTATAGTTCTGTATCAGGTGTGTTATTGAAATACTGTAATTGTCTTGTATCAGTTAATTGTACAGTACTGAATATGAATCACATCGCAATCTTGGGAAATCATGAATGAGTGTACACACAATCTGGTACTGAGCATGACAGAATGCTGTTTCTCCTAAAATGAAGCCTGTTTTCTTTTATATGATAATTTTAGAGAAAATCTATTACTATAGTAGTGTACCTTGCACAGTCATTTATTTTGTACTGAGGTGTATCAATATTTAATACTTTTAAGATATGCTCAACTAGCAGAGATTTGTATATAGTATTATATACCTGTTGTACACATGAAAAACATGAGTTATTAAAGCAAGTTTTTTCAGCATATTTCAGTATTGTATCTAATATTATCTTAAAACCTGGCAGATCTGTGGAATAAAATAGGTTGGACCTGGAGAATTCAGGTAGAATTCCTTTCATAATGCCCCACAATGGCATCAAACACGCGTATATTACCTCCCGAGTCAAGTGCGCTAAACATTGCGCTTCCATGACCATCATATAATTTTCAGGGTATGGGTGTTATATTCACTCTCCTTCCCAATGAGTTTAAATTTCCTTTTGTTGGAATTTTTATTTTTCAATAATATACACCATTTAAGTTCCAGGTTTTAGAGAGTTCACAAAAAGAGAAGCTGATTTAATTAGTAAATAATCTAAAAGCATTTGCATGTACATCGTTCAGCACAAGATTCTCACATGTGTCTTTGACCCAAAAATTTAGAATTCCCATAATTATTATTTTCATTATTATTATTATTTTTATTATTATTATTCACAATACAGTTTTTGTTTGTTATAACAGTATAGTTCAGGATTTTAGCATTTTTTGGCAGTATAATACTTGTACAAAGTACAGTATATATACAGTATTTGTGTTCATATGATGTAAGGTTTATATCCAAAATGCTTTACATTAGCTCCGTTTGGAGTGTAACACAAACATCAAGTAGCAGATGTCTGAAAACGGACAAGGCAAGCATTCCATTGTACAGTATGGAAGCAATAAATAATTATTTGTTATTACAAGTACAACTCCGGGCTTTTTGTCTAGTTTGTCTCACACAAGTAATACGAAAAAGATAAAGCTATGTTGAAGGCAGAAGCTGCTGTCACACAGAGGGACTTCAGAATTATAACTGATGTTAGTCTCTCACCTAGGTTTCCAATACCTAAAGGAAAATGTTATAACTCACCAAATAGAAGATCCAAGAGATCTCGATTAGTTTAAAGTCCTACACAATATATCGCATTTCTTTTGTAGTCATGAATTCATCATATAAAAATACAGATACTGAGTAGCATTTAGCTTTGTACATCTCTGTAGACTTTCTAAACACAGAGGTAGAGAAATTTCCTTCTCTGATGATTTCTGTGCTGCCTACTATTAAACAGCTGGCTTTGAGGAATATTAGAGATTATACAGCAGTGCAAGAATACCTGTATTCTGTGACTACTTGAACAGAAAGTTTGGAGAGTAATCTGTATAGATGGTAGAATTCTGAATTAACTTGAGGATAGAAGCATTACAGCAAATAATATAAAATGCAAAATTATCTATGCTTTATCCAGTCCACCTTATAAGTGCTGCATATTATATAAGGTAACTAAAAAGAATATCTACTATAAAGATTGGAGAAAATTTTCCTCATTAGCACTCTACGTATTTTGTGGGATGTAACCCAAGACAGAAGTGAGAGATTGGCAATCCCTCCCACTTCAAAGCTGCAATATAATGCCACAAAACTATATATATATATATATATATATATATATATATATATATATATATATATATATATATATATATATATATATATATATATATATATATATATATATATATATATATATATATATATATATATATATATATGGCACCTATCGCCCGTTGCAGTACTACAGTTGAAGGGTCTTGTGGATTAAGTAAGACTGTCTAGGACAGTTCGATGTTAAGTCTTCCTTCAGTTACGGTTCTCTTTCTATGCCTATATCAACACCGAATATCTTGGATATTCGTTACACATGTCTTATTATCGCTTCACATCTGACAAGTCACAACACGCCCCATCTCTGTTTCTCTTTTTGTTTACTTCGTGCCCAGGTTTAATTAGGGTAGATTATTTTTTTTTTTTTTTTGCCCGTCCTGGTGTCACAATAAAAAAATAATATATAATATATATATATATATATATATATATATATATATATATATATATATATATATATATATATATATATATATATATATATATATATATATATATATATATATATATATATATATATACTCCCCAACTTACAAACGAGTTAGGTTTCAGACATCCATTCATAAGTAGAATTGTTCGTAAATTGTATTTATGCAAAAGAAGTATTGAACAGTACATACATATGCATTACTGCAAAGTGCTTAGGCTAAACACACTTAACTATTACATAAAACATGAAATATACAGCATTAATGGATTTTAATACAGTAATATTAATGCAGTACAGTACGGTAATATAAACATTAATACATGGATAGATAATGGGTAGGATTTTGTTCATATCTGTGATGTTCAAAATGTGGTTGTTAGTAAGTAGGAGTGTGTATATATATATATATATATATATATATATATATATATATATATATATATATATATATATATATATATATATATATATATATATATATATATATAATGTATTATTTTTACACAATTTGCTCCAATAAACATACTCTGGTTTGTCAATTAAATAATAATATATGGATAATCTAATACTGTATGTATAATAATCGAATTCCAATATTGGAAGTCTGATACGACTATATGTCCATAAGAACTTCTATATGAAAATAACATTAATTCTATGGGAGTTGCATGATGCAATGACTACCATTTAAGACAAAAAAAAATGGCAATGCAAGAGCCCATTAAAAAAAAAAAAACAGTGAAACATGAATATATTTCAAAAGAAGATTCACCTTCAGAAACATGAATTTCTCTCTTGCGCGTTTTAATAGTATACAGTCTATAGCCATAAACCGTGATACAAGAAAATCGCAAGACTTAGAACTACTGTATATAATCCATTCACGCTAGCTTGGTCTACCGGTCATACATCTATATTTAGCGGTACAGACATTTTGTAATATTTATTCATGCATTTACATAGCTTATATGTTCACTTGTAGAATATTTAATGGTCTGTTTGCTACATATGAAAGTATCTGCTTGTAGGAAATTAGCTACTATCCTACGATACGATAGTCCACAAAATATGCTGTGCTCCTGATAACACACATAATTCAGTCCAGAATAAATGTTGTCTACAAGATTAGTGTAGCAACTGTAGGCTTGTAAAAAGACCTCCTATAGTAAGAAAATCTACAAATATATGCTGTGCTCCTGATAAATACAAAATAAATGATACATTCTACATTGCAAGCAAGAGAACAAGCCAAAACATACAATAACCGCTTCATAAATATTGCAAAAAGCTCAGACTCATATCAGCAAAACGTATATTGCACAATGCACACATAATCATATAGATGTGCATGTACAAAAAAAAAAAGCTTCTCTGGGTCAAACAACTGGAAAATCTTTCCTTAGATAATAATTTTAAGCTAGTCTTTTTTTTTTCTCTCTTTATACGCCATATCAGAAAGGATTTCTTTTTGCAAGACAGAGGTAAGAAGAATATCAAAATACAATACTTACCACATCCCTTCAAGCAAGGAAAGATGGATTGTCAACCTCAAAGCAACAACAAGATTTTTTTTTTTTTCAAAGAAATCTAGATGGCTTTACAGTATGCAGAAAGACATGTGGATGTACATATTATTATTATTATTATTATTATTATTATTATTATTATTATTATTATTATTTTTATTATTATTATTATCAGAATTACTGCATTATTACAGAATGATTATTACTTGACTTGTTATTATTCAACAAAACGGGGGTTAAATTTAGCGTAGTGGTAGAATGCTCGACTCAGGAGGTGACGTATCCCAGTTCAAGCCCACAGAGAGGCGAAAGGAAGGGCATCCGGTCGTAATTCCCCAGTTTCAATCAGCCTGTGGGGACTATGAGGCACAAAAGGTAGAATAAAAAAACAACAACAACTGACAACGCAAAAAATGAATACCATATTGGACAGTCACTCATTATATATATATATATATATATATATATATATATATATATATATATATATATATATATATATATATATATATATATATATATATATATATATATATATATATATATATATATATATATATATATATATATATATATTCTGTCTTCACAGATTCACGAAAAATCTGGATCCTGTCAACTTAGCTGTCTATGTGAGTACACCCCGATTGCGTCAAAGAGGTCAGATCATTCTCTGGGTAAAGGTTAGAGAAAGGGCAAAAAAGACTGTCCACTGGCTCTCCTCCTAAATAAAGTCTCTCTCTCTCTCTCTCTCTCTCTCTCTCTCTCTCTCTCTCTCTCTCTCTCTCTCTCTCTCTCTCTCTCTCTCTCTCTCTCTCTCTCGATGTCCAGTATCCAAGCTCCTGGTGTCAAACATAACCGTCTACTGACTCTCTCTCTCTCTCTCTCTCTCTCTCTCTCTCTCTCTCTCTCTCCCCCTCCCCTGGATGACCAGCACAGAAGCCCCTGATGGCAACCCCGCCCACATGACCCAACTGCCAATAAAAACCAACTCTCCATTTTATCAGCGACCATTCGAGTGAAGCAGGAATATCACTTTCTCTACCTTGAGAGAGAGAGAGAGAGAGAGAGAGAGAGAGAGAGAGAGAGAGAGAGAGAGAGAGAGAGAGAGAGAGGTTTTTCTTTGCCTCTATATTTCTCATGTACACATATTAATATTGTCTTAAAAATACAATTAATGATATTTGGTATTTAATACACCCAAAAACTCGTTACAGGAATTTTTTTTTTAATTTCATATTGCGAGATCAACATACATTTCACATAATCTATATATAACTTTGTACTGTTGTTCCATAGAATAATGTTTTTATACTTCATTTTAATAGCTATAAAAAAAGTTTTTAATTTTGCGATCTTCAATATTGCGAACACGACCAACATAGTGAAAAATGTACTTTTATATATTCAATTATAAAAGACATAAGTAAAATATTAAGAAATATTGGTGATTTTTATCATTTCACTGAGTGATTAAACATACTCCAAGATCTATTATTAAAACATACATTTTTGCCTAAAAATAATCCCCAAAGTCTCAACTGAAGGCAAAAATTCAATTAATTAATTATCTCGATAGATTCTAGTTATAGTAACAACCATTTAACTTCGCAAAATCCGAGATTACATCATTCTATAAAAGGTATTAAGTCGCTGAAATTATGTATGCCTCTACCAGTGTTGGTCTAAGAGAGGAAGATGATAATTCTAGTGTTCGGTTTGTATAGATTTCTTATAATCAAAAACAGTCAGCAGAAAAACCGCCAAACAGAGAAACCAACCCACCAATATCACCATCATATAAGATATACTACTACTAATAAAAAATAAAATAAATAAATAATAAGCCTTTTATTCATGTTCTTTTAATATTAAAAGAGAGAATGCTTTCTCTTGTTTCGCGACTGTACCCTATAGAAAGTGGGAGTATTGAAGATGTATGTATACCCTGTATGTGAATGTCCATACATATGTACTTCATTAATTTAAAAAAAATAGTTATAATAAAAAATATATAAATGAATGAAACATTCTCTTATTATACATAAACAAACTGTAACCTTTAAAACCTCAATTTAACAAAGTAACACAGTTATGTAACACGTGTTTCGCATGTGTTACGGTTAGATGCACTCTACATTACCTTAAATGTAGTTATGCGTCAAATTCTCCTTGTAGATAGGAAGACTTGTGTAGGATACTCCCTTTTCAACAACTACAACTCTCATCGCCCAGTTTCGTCTGTTGCCGTTTAGTGTTACATGAATGAAAACTACCTATCACTCTATTTATTATAATAGGTATCTTTTAGTTTACACACAGTCTTTCATTCATACATTGGTTTAATTCATACATGGTTTCAATACAGAGTACACATGCCCTAAAGCAAACACGGATGCTTATGCTACTCACCACACAGGATGA
>JAXCGZ010017276.1:42500-65000 GCA_037179515.1 Halocaridina rubra | reverse complement strand
ATATGGTGATGATGCCGATAATAACGATCCTGTATCGAGTGTTATTATTACTACTTTATTATTAACATTATTGTTAACATTTTTATTACAGTATTATTTTTTATAGGAAAGCCATATTCATTCTAACTTTATGTATTACCCTCTTACTTATTTGTTCATTTACATGTCTACTTATAAGTTACTCTTAATTTTGTATAAGAATAGCCATTGTACAAAGATGGAAATATATGTTTGTTTCTTTTGTTAATCTTAAATTGTTTTCTTCCTGCTGATTTGCCTTCTTCCCTCTAAGACTGCCACGCTTCTGCTTCAATACCATAGGGTTCCTTCTGAAATATAGTCTAATATTTGCATTCTTATCAACGTCAACTCCTACTTACTCCTGCTGCAATCTGGGTTCATTTGTCCGTTTTTAACAGTCACTTCCTTTTTCTTCCTGCTTCTTTTCTCTCTTCTTCCTTCTAGTCACCTAATGTTATAATAATAATGTTTCAATTTCACTTCCTTCGTCTTCCTGCTGAAATTCAGCCTGTATTGTATTAGTATCCTTCTTGCAATTGATACAGCTTCTTCCTCTTTCCTCCTACTTCTGCTACCCTCCTTTGCCTGCTTTGAGTAGTTTTCTTTTATAAGTATTTTTGGTTAATTTTTCTTCCTGTTGGACTTTGTATTTTTACTTAAATACGTTTCAATTAAACTGGAAAGCGCGGTAGCCCAGCTGTGAGAGTGCTAGACTTGGAAAGTGGCAAACCCGAGCTTGACCCACCGCGGAGCGTTATAAAGGGCATCCAGTTTTAATTCATCAGCTCCAACCTGTCTGTGTCCAGTCCTACTCGTATGGGGATTAACAGTGTCACAAAATGGCAAACAAAAACAACAACTCGTCAATTGCGCTGCTCTTTCTTAATATAAAAAAAGTTAAAATAAGTCACTTTTGTGGTATCCCGCGGCAGCTCAGCAGACCAGTCGAGTTGATCATTAGATGTGTGGGGTTAGGAGTGAAACGGTATCTTCACAAGCCTAGTTTTTCATGAGGAAAAAATGTCTCAGCCACATATCTAATGGTTTTTTACTCTCTCTCTCTCTCTCTCTCTCTCTCTCTCTCTCTCTCTCTCTCTCTCTCTCTCTCTCTCTCTCTCTCTCTCTCTCTCTAAGATATATTAATATGAAACGTCATAATAATGACTACAATGTTCGCAAAACTAATTTCCTTTCTACAGTACGTGATGATATTATCTAGGAAGAAAGCGAAACCACATAACACCGGTAGAACAGATATATATGTATGTATGTATGAGTATTTATGCATGCATGTAAAGTACATACATACATATATATGTATGTCCGCATTAATGCTTGTATGTTAAGTACGCACGTATGTATGCACTATTATCTAATAATGTCTTTTGTATGAGCAAACTAATTAAGATACACAGAGGTCATCCATTAAGCCAAACAAAACACTTCCCTGTCTAAATCACAAACAATTCTCTTGTCATTCCCTTGAATATATATATATATATATATATATATATATATATATATATATATATATATATATATATATATATATATATATATATATATTGCAATTCACATACAATAATGCCTTTGTCATTCACTGTTTAAACTCAATTTGTCATTCAATTAAAGTTAGCTATATGTCTGTTACTTGTAATAATGTCTTTGTCGTTCGGCATGATCTCTACGTCATTCACTTTGAAAAATCTGTTTGTCATTCACTCTACTAATTTCTTTGTCATTCACTTTATGTAATTTCTAAGGTATTCAGTCAAAGTAGTCAATTTGTCATTCACATAATATAATCTAATGTCATTCAGTTAAAATCATAAAAATATATAATTACATTATTATTTTCTACTTCCTAATAATTACTTATTTTACTTCCATTCTAATTATCTTTTTTTCCTTCTGCAAATCTTTCCTGAAATTACACCCCTCTACCCCACCAGCTCTGCAGCCCCAGTGGGAGGGGGGTCACGATACGTACAGTACAAGGTCACATAAAAAGGTCACCTCTCCATCATCATCTATGACTCCTTGTGGTCTGGCGAGGCACTTGTTGCCCGGGTTTTAAAAAAGGTTATAAAAATCCTCATATTTTCTCTTCTTGTTTCATTAAGACTTAAGTTTTTAAGAGTGAAATATGAACACACTTTTGTAGGTACTCAAAATGAGTTGTGTTCTGACATTTTTTCTTAAACCATAGCGGGAAAAGAAGAGAGAAATGTTCTAAAGGCTGTTTGGAGGTGTTCCAGAAGGAAGGGATCTTTGTTTCCAGCCAAGTAAATAAAATTGAAAAAGACACCCTGAGGCCTCACAAGGCACTGTCTGGTTTTAAAAAGAGGGTTTGTTAATGTTTTAAAAATCCTCACAGTTTCACTTCTTGTTTAAATATGTTTGAAGAAGTTTTTAAGACTGCAATAAGAGGATTATTATTATTTTATTTTTGGGGGGGTAGCTTAAAATGAGTTATGTTCTGCATTTCATAAACCTCTATTAGAAAAAAAATGAATAGAAAAAGTAAACAAACAAAGAGGACACTCTAAAGACTGTTTCGAAACGTTCCAGAAGGAAGTCATTTTGTTTCCTGTGAGGTAAAGAAAGAAGAAGAAACTAAACATCTAGTTCTTACCTTGACTTCCAAAAAAGGCGCCATTTACGTAGTGTGACACGTGGTTCATGATCTGAAAATGAATATAGAACGATTAGAAGAAGAAGGAGGAGGAGGAGGAGGAGAAGAAAATAAGACGAAGAAGGAGGAGGAGGAGAAGAAGAAGAAAAGACGAAGAAGGAGGAAAAGAAGAAGGAAGGAGAAAAAGAAATATACACTGAAACACAAAAACATACCTTACTCTAAATTGACCTTAATTATAATTGGCCTCTTATAATTATGCAATTAAGAGTAATTAAATGATGCATGATTTTTAGATAATGACTGAATATAATGACATAAACCTAGTGATTTATGGATCAACTGGAGAAAACGCACCTCAGATTATCGCTAGAAGAGCTTTTCCATTTACTTAATATTACATGTCACACACTTACCCCATCTGGAGAGTACCGCCTTCCTGACCCTCTAAGTAGTTTACTGTTATACCCTGATTCTGATCCCCACCTGCGGGCCACAAGTGGAAGGTCCGCTCACCCTCAAGGGTGAACATCCAAGAACAACAACCCTGATTCTCCCCTTATTAGTTCTGAGGAACGTATTCTTCAGCTGAGCCTGACTTATTAACGTACAATCGCAACGCAAAGTTTTCCAGACTACTTTAACATGAAAAACAAAAGTGAAAATGTATTTCTTAATAATCTTTCATCGCAAGTATATGAGTCTAAGAGAAAAGTAAAAATATTAGACAAGACCAATATTATTAATATATATTTAAAATAATGTATATTTGCTTATAGATATCTGTCTCTATCTATATACATGAGCCATTTTCCCCTTATAAGGGGAGTGGCTCAGTCAAGGTAAAATACTCTTGACTCTTTGGGAAGAGAAAATACAGAGGAGGGGATTCCCAGTCCCTTCGCTCCACTCCATATAGTCGACTCTTACGACACGCAGGGGAACAAAAGAGGAAAAATTCTAGCCCCCCTCCCTGATAAATAAACAAATAAAGTATATACCCCTAGAAATAATTTAAATACCATATATTAGTAGGTTGGCCCATGGCAGCAATCGCCCGTTGCGATACTACAGCTGAAGGGTCTTGTGGACTTAAATAAGACTGTCCAGGACAGTTCGATGTTAAGTCTTCCTTCAGTTACTGCTCTCTTTCTATGCCTACATCAACACCGAATATTCTTGGATATTCGTTACGCGTGTCTTATTTTCCTTTCACATCTGACAAGTCACAATACTCCCCATCTCTGTTTCTCTTTATGTTTTCTTCGTGCCCAGTCCCGACGAGGGTAGATTTATTTAATTTTTTTTTGGCCCATCTTGGTGTCACAATCATTTTAAAAAATATGGATAGCGGAACGAAAAGTTATATGTATGTGCGGCATCTTATGAATACAAACACATATACAAAATAACAAGAAACCAATATACATACATACATATATATATATATATATATATATATATATATATATATATATATATATATATATATATATATATATATATATATATAGAAAATTAAATTTACTTAAAATTTTATATCAATATAAACGAGAAACATATAAAATAGAAATAAAATTTATAACTCAAACAATATATATATATATATATATATATATATATATATATATATATATATATATATATATATATATATATATATATATAAGAAACGAAAGTTAGTGCTTAATATAAAAATAAATATGGTGAGAGAGAGAGAGAGAGAGAGAGAGAGAGAGAGAGAGAGAGAGAGAGAGAGAGAGAGAGAGAGAGAGAGAGAGAGAGAGAGAGAGAGAGAGAGAGAGAGAGAGAGAGAGATTCCACTATAACCGAATATTATATATAATTATGAATCTGTCTGTTGTTAATATTTCTCAAACTTAAAAGAGTTTAACCCTTAATCAAATGAAAA
This sequence comes from Halocaridina rubra, assembly GCA_037179515.1. Classification (NCBI taxonomy): domain Eukaryota; kingdom Metazoa; phylum Arthropoda; class Malacostraca; order Decapoda; family Atyidae; genus Halocaridina; species Halocaridina rubra. The sequence continues at coordinate 60,432 of JAXCGZ010017276.1, read as the reverse complement.
ATGAAATCTGTTTGAGCAAATCAGCAGGTAGTTATATCCTATAGCTCTGAGGTGAGCTTCACTAGGGAAAAACAATTAAGAGGTTAAAAAACAATAGACAACTACGAAATATATTACAGGCAATATGGACTACCACATGACGCAAAAGTTTAATTTTATGTCTTCAGTAATAACAATAATAATAATAATAATAATAATAATAATAATAATAATAATAATAATAATAATAATAATAATAATAATAATAATAAATATATATATATATATATATATATATATATATATATATATATATATATATATATATATATATATATATATATATATATGCGCATACACACACAAACATGTGTTTGAACTTTGGATGTATATATATAATGGGGCGGACATTACTCCTCACTGTAGAAGCTCATTAGCTAATGTTAACGTTAAAATGAAAAAATAGACCTTCATATTTCTCTCTCTCTCTCTCTCTCTCTCTCTCTCTCTCTCTCTCTCTCTCTCTCTCTCTCTCTCTCTCTCTCTCTCTCTCTCTCTCTCTCTCTCTCTCTACCATTCAATGCTTATACTTTTGTACTGAGAAGCTGGGATAAAGACAATGAGATTTTCTTAATTTCAATTTCATCTCTACATTTTGCTTCCTGTGAGGGTAATAGCGTCTACATGTTTATTTGTCTGTGTATAAATCTCAGCCTCATTGCGTCTTTACCTATATAATATAAAAACCTATGTTAACCCACCAGTATATATATATATATATATATATATATATATATATATATATATATATATATATAATAGTCTTTTCAATAGATTCACATTTATTGTTTATCATTATGTATGTATGTATATATGTATGTATGTATGTATGTATGTATGTATGTATGTATGTATGTATGCATGTATGTAAGTATGTATGTATTTAGGTAGGTAGGTAGGTAGGTAGGTAGGTAGGTAGGTAGGTAGGTAGGTAGGTAGGTATGAATATATAGATATATATTAAAATATATGTGTGTGTGTGTGTGTGTGTGTGTGTGTGTGTGTGTGTGTGTGTGTGTGTGTGTGTGTGTGTGTGTGTGTGTGTGTGTGTGTGTGTGTGTGTGTGTGTGTGTGTGCATAAGAGTATAAGTACGTCATATATTTGCAAGGAAGACTTCTGTAGAATCTCTTCACGGTAAAAGGCGACTGTAGAAGTCTCTTTCTTTTGGTAGCTCCTGTCAACTTAGCAAGTTATATGAATACACCATAGATGTGTGAATCTATCGCTGGAATAGTATAAACAAAAGACTGAGATTCCACAAGGACAATGTGGTGCTGTGATGCTTTTACAGGAGGTGAAACAGCACCCACGAGGATCATATCCATTATTTTCTCAGGGGAGGGAATTTCAAATATATATTCTTCATAATGTACGGCAAGACTTTTCGCAAAACACACACACACACACACACACACACACACACACACACACACTGCTTCTTCCCATCTACCTCCAGACTCTGGAACTCTCTTCCTCCTTTTGTCTTTCCTAATTCTTATGACCTTTCATCCTTCAAAAAGCAGATCTATCGTCATCTCAGTGCCTAGTCCTCCATATCTCTGGGTCCTCTTTACTTTGACTGTTTTTTTTCTGCCTGTCGTTTTCCTTTGTGTGACATTACCTCATCCCTGCCTTGCCCTTAACCTTTTTCTTTTCCTTCGTCTTGGTATTTTCTCGCGCCCGGGCCTTTGTTGATGAGGGCAGTTTCTGCCTGTCCCGGTGTCACACTCTTAAATATATATATATATATATATATATATATATATATCAGTTCACTACAACGCGTCGAAAATCGACTCAAGACCTTTGATATCGAATGAATAAATCATTACCATTGGGTTACGATTTTCCCTATGGGAGAACCTATCACTAATGCTAAAGGCATGGGTAATATGGAGGTTTGTTTTATAACAATAATATGGCAATTTTTTATATTTCCCAATAATAATAATAATAATAATAATAATAATAATAATAATAATAATAATAATAATAATTATAATAATAATAATAATAATAATAATAATAATAATAATAATAATAATAATAATAATAGTAATAATAATAATAATAATAATAATAATAATAATAATAATAATAATAATAACAATAACAACAACAACAACAACAACAACAACAATAATAATAATAATAATAATAATAATAATAATAATAAAAACAACAACAACAAAAACAACAATAACAACAACAACAACAACAACAATAATAATAATAATAAATATAATAATAATAATAATTACAATAATAGTAACAACAATACTAATAGTACAACTACTACTACTACTACTACCACTACTACTACTACTACTACTACTACTACTACTACTAATAATAATAATAATAATAATAATTATTATTATTATTATTTTTTTTTTTTTTTTATTATTATTATTATTATTATTATTATTATTATTATTATTATTATTATTATTATTATTATTATTATTATTATCATTATTATTATTATGTTTAATGAAGAAATAACCCCCCATACGGGTCACAAATATAATATATTAATTGGCTAAATAAGATACACAAATGATTAATCGGGTTTACTACCAACGTCCCACAATATATATTATTCGAATCAGACAGAAAAAGGTGACATATAGACATTGCGGTCTAATATAGTTCATGAAAGACTATGTTTGTTAGTGTAACGTCAATGCAGGATTCTGGGTGCTATAAACTTAAAGCAATTATTCTCTATACAAAACATTTCACATCATCAAAAGAAAAATGTGCAGAGAATATGAATCTCTGATCCAGTTATTTTATATTGATGACCTAACAGCTTTATTATCGTTATTATTATTATTATTATTATTATTATTATTATTATTATTAGTAGTAGTAGTAGTATTAGTAGTAGTAGTAGTAGTAGTAGTAGTATTGTTGTTACTATTATTGTAATTATTATTATTACTATATTTATTATTATTATTATTATTATTATTATTATTATTATTATTATTATTATTATTATTGTTGCTGTTGTTGTTGTTGTTGTTGTTGTTGTTGTTGTTGTTGTTGTTGTTGTTGTTGTTATTGTTGTTTTTATTATTATTATTATTATTATTATTATTATTATTATTATTATTATTATTATTATTATTGGGAAATATAAAAAACTTTCATATTATTGTTATAAAACAAACCTCCATATTACCCATGCCTTTAGTATTAGTGATAGGTTCTCCCAATGGTAATGATTTAATCATTCGATATCAAAGGTCCTGAGTCGGTTTCCGACTCGTTGTAGAGTGAACTGATATATGCTTAGTCTACTATATTGGGCAAAAACTATCTACCCAACGGCTAAAACTTTCACCACACGACATGCTGAGTGTGGTGTCCCCCACCCTATCACTCTCTCCTAATGCCCCACATTCCCTATACATCATGCCATACCTATTTCCCTTCCTCCTTTGATTATCATTTTATCATGTCATAACAGAGACTGCTCCCCTTCATTCCCGTCTCTCTGGTCCCCATTCCATCATATTATAAGAGAGGGAGGCCCCTATTCCTCCATTTCAGAAGTCGCATCACCCACATGTCATGGTTTCATTCTTGCAAATATCCCTTTCTCTCCATCTCGAGAGTTGCATTACCTACTTTTCCTTACTGGAGATATCACTTTTCTCCCCATCTCTGAACTTGCATTAGCCCATTCCATCATTTCATACCTGAAGGTGCCACTTCCATCCTCCATCTTTACCCTATTCCATCATTACTTTCACTGCATACCTATGACTATCCCTTTTCTTCCATCTCACAAGTTGCATTACACCATTCCATCATTCCATACGTAAGGATAACCCTTTCCCCCTCTCAGATTTATTTTTTAGTGCTAAAATAAATGAGAAAATTAGAGAACTGTAAACACTGAAAGTGCCTACATTATATTATCTTTAAGCTACCTACGGAACCAATATGGATGTGCACAGGCTACCACGAATTTCAATATTGTGGACCACATTTCAAGTTTTCTCTACGGTTTACAAGCAAATCTGTCCATCATAAGAACAGCAAACGCATTCATCGCAATTTCCTTCATACTGATATATCTCTTTGCCTTAGGGATCCTCATTAATACCATCATTAAACTATGGAAAGGTACTCCAGTGACATTAGCTTCGCCAAGATCACGGGAGACACCAACTTCCAGCTTAACTGGAAACGAAGAATTGACAGATATCAAGGACCTTAGTCCTCATAGAAAGGATGTGCAAGAAAAGATACTGCCAACGAATGACACACTGGGACTAAGTTCCTCAAGACTCAAAGCGCCTGAGACTATAGCATTGGACTCAAGTACTTCTGGTCTAAATAAGAATATGACAACTTCGCTGGAACGAAGATCTTCACTGAACACACGGCCTTCGGGTCTCTACAGAACAAATTTACTGGAAAAGAGTTCTGCTTTCAATGAGCCTCTGGTTACATCACTGGAATCACGTTCTCATTCCCAGGAACCAACTTATTTAGATATAAACGAAGCTTTTATCATATCAGGAGAACCATATTCGCCTGGTATCAATAACTCTCCGAGTACAAACGAGCTTCTAATCAAATCTCTGGAACCATCTTCTGGTTCTACAGAGACTTTGACCAGAGCAGTGGAAGAAAGTTCGACTGAATACAGCGAAGATCTGACACCGCAGGAACCAAGCTCCTGCCGCAAGAAACCGCTGAACAAGTTACTAAGACCAAAATCCGAGACTTTCAAGAAGCCTCTGACCAAAGTATTAAGACCAGTGTGTTCTAGACTCAAGAAGCTTCTGAACAAATCATTATTTAAAGGATCTGACTTGAAAAAAAAAACTCGAACAAAGACGGTGGAACCAAATTCACCAGAAAAAAGCAATTTACAAAAGGAGTCTAAAAGTGATAATGTACAACTACATCCTTTGGCGCCACTACAGTGTGAAACCGTGGCAAAAAATATGGCGCCAAAGGAATCTGTCACAAGGATTATTCCTTTATCCCCAACGAATACTGGAACATCTTTTTCGCATCAGAAAATCAGTGATCATATCTCCTTTTCTGACAATTCAGAAAGGTTGATAAGGTCACTTTCTGATGAGTATTTGGCACTGCCAAATAAATTATCAATTTCATTTTTAAATATTGCTTTTCCTTTAGAAAGGAAAAACTAAACAAAAGATTGAAAAATCTTTTTCATTCAACATTTACATTGCAGCGATGGTCAACCTAGTTGCCTGAATCAAGGAAATTGTCTCATGTAGCTCCGGTGCTCCAGAGGGCAAATTACCTAATTTAAGGAAATTTCCTCATGTAACTCCGGTGCTTCAAAAGGCAGATTACCTGATTTGAGGAAAATTCCTCATGGGCTTTTTACTTAATATTACTAAAAGTGTCTCGTGTGTGTGTGTGTGTGTGTGTGTGTGCGTGAGAGAGAGAGAGAGAGAGAGAGAGAGAGAGAGAGAGAGAGAGAGAGAGAGAGAGAGAGAGAGAGAGAGAGAGAGAGAGAGAGAGAGAGAGAGAGAGAGAGAGAGAGAGATATGAGCATGATCTTATACCGTGAGCCAGATCAAAGGTATCGGGGCATAATATAAATCAACAGTTTCTCAGAGTAAGAATCATTATTCATTGATAATTTTTACAGATTACATTCAGGAGAAAAGGAGTCTGTAGCGTCCTTTACAAATTCAAGCATTTAAAATAAAAATTAGATTATTTAAATTTAAAGAGAAAATTAAAAGTTTCTAATATATTAAAAACGGCGATTTTTTTTATTTATTTATTTTTTAAGATGATTGCTCGGGCTTTCGATATTTAAGTTTGCAAATTATATCATAATAGCGAAGGAAAATGGCGATTCATCTCTTTGGAGAAGAAACTATTTAAAAAAAAAAAAAAGTCCTTAGGTACTTACGTCGTACTAATGCATAAAATAATAATAATAATGATAATAATAATAATAATAATAATAATAATAATAATAATAATAATAATAATAATAATAATTATTATTATTATTATTATTATTAACAAAAACAGATCCAGGATTTTGAACTGCAAAAAAATAAAGTATGAAAAAAAAAATACACTTGATATTAATGTACCTTCATATCTTCATACTCTGGTACAAAACTCCTGATCGCGCCTAAAAATACGTACATACAAGGAAAAAAATAAACGCAAGACTATATTGAGGAAAAAAGAATGATTATTTCTGATCCACGCACTAACACATACATTAAAATCCTGCCACGACCCTGAGGTTGCAACGGGGCATCAACACCTGGTCAAACCCCGCCAGGTATCCCACGACGAACCAGAGTAACCCAATATATTTTACTTGTTTATTTCGGTCTGAGTGTGAAATAATCAGCCCATTAAACATTAAATAAATTGAGAAAAAACGAATACTTATGACACATAAATTAATTGATACATACATTATATCATAAAAGAGAAGTCAATTATGAGTAACTGAAGTATATGAATATTAAACAAAATATTGCAAACGATGGCATCTGTTTTCCTTCGGAGTTGAAGGAACCGGCTCGAGAGAGAGAGAGAGAGAGAGAGAGAGAGAGAGAGAGAGAGAGAGAGAGAGAGAGAGAGAGAGAGAGAGAGAGAGAGAGAGAGAGAGAGACAACGGACAATCGCCTTGCGTGCCTGTTCCCGAGTCTACTCGTCGACGATAATTTTGTAATGACTTGATCGCAAATACTTTTAGAATATGGAAGCCTTATTACTAGTATAATGTACTGAAACTGTAACGGTTCTGCTTCATTATGGTTTTGTGTAATGAAAAAAAGAGCATCAACGCAGACATACAAAAGGGAATATATTGTATAAATTGTATGATATACCAAAGGCGAAAGGACTCTTATGGCAGAAGTATAAAGGGGGGTTTACACGGTCAAACGGTTCGTCGAACACGGTTCAACAGAGAAGTGTTTGAAGTGATGTTCGAACATGTGAACGGGGTATTTGGTTGTCGAACACGTTCGACTAACGTGTTCGACAACCTAATACCCCGTTCACACGTTCGAACATCACTTCAAACACTTGTCTGTCGAACGCGGTTCGATAGACAAGTGTTTGAAGTGATGTTCGAATGTGGGAACGGGGTATTTGGTTGTCGAACACGTTTGTCGAACGTGTTCGACAACCAAATACCCCGTTCACACGTTCGAACATCACTTCAAATACTTGTCTGTCGAACAGCGTTCGACGAACCGTTTGACCGTGTAAACCCCCCTTAAGAATCCTGCTCATGTCGTCCGGTAATTCAAGGCATTCCTGTACTTACAATCCATTCTCACATCTTTTTAATTTACGTCCCGCCGTAAAAGGATTTTACGGCTCAATTCTTGTCTTGATAGCTTAGAACCCGCCATGAATTAAGAGATATATGCTCAAAAGAACTGGATTCGGTTTTACGTCACGAACTCCCTTTTCTACTAAGGGCTAGGACGGTTGCCTTCTTGCGAAGGACTGGTTTTGGCAGATGTAGTCGTTACCCTGAGTGTATGCCCTTACTAACCTCAGTCGCGGACGCTACCATTTTGCCACGGAGACTAATTATGCTCAAAAGAACTAAATATCCACTATTTCCGGGACCCATGAGGGCAATTTTCTTTGCCTGGTGTCCCGGTGTCAGAGTCGCGAAAAAAAAAATATATATATGAGAGGTAATGTGTTGTTGTTGTTGATTGTTTATGTGTAACTATTAATCCCCATTCGAACGGGGTGGACACAGGTTAAAGCTGGGGAATTAAAGCAGGATTCCCTTCCTAACGCCCACGATCGATTTACACGGGTTTATCACTTCCGGAGCAGAAAGTTTTATCTACTGAGCTATCTCGTCCCCTATATTCAATAAAAAAAAAAATGTAAAAAACTGGGGATACATTGGGAATCACTTGGAATTACAAAATTCGCTAAAAAGCATAACAGTTTTTAAGACACAAAAGGTAATCACTGAAAATTGAATCATCCTATATCTCAAAACGTGTAATGAAAGACCAATAATACAAGCTAAAACACTAAGAATAAGTTGATGGTAACACAGCGGTAAAATAATTTGCCAAAGTCCTAAACACACAGAAAAACGTTTGCTAGAATGAAAAATTGACATCCAAAACATTTGCAGAAATCCTGGTTCGCGCCCCGTCACGGTCTGAGGTTAGCAAGAGCATGCACTCAGGGTAACGATTGCATCTACCAAAACAAGTGCTTCGCAAGAAGGCAACCGTCCTAGCCCTTGGGTGAAAAGGGAGTCCGTGACGTAAAAACGGAACACAGAAAAACGTCTGTTGGCATTCTCAGTGTACACGGTTTAAATGTTTGGCAAAAACATGAAAAACAAAGTACACAGGAAAGTATATGTATGTATATAAAATACAATAACAGGCTTTTGAACTGTAGATACTTCGAGATATAATACGAAAATATATAAATTTTTTTGACAAACTCTACTGTCACATTTTTATTTACGTAGAGAGTAATAATTTATGCCATCAGAAATTATATCATATTAGCTAAAGAATTAATCATAGCAATAATAAATAGTTGATACAACTATGGTCAAATATATAATGTAATAAGAAGATCAGTACATCATGAGGAGTGGTTTAGTGAAATTAAAGTCCTTCTGCCAATTGTTAAAGAAAGAGTCCATCTGCCCCTTGTCAAAACATACCAAATACCGAATCAAATGATTAAACACAAATCATTCTATTAAATATAAATATCACTAACAAGCCTTTTGCCCGATTTCTTAAACAGTGTAAACCTAGGATACCATATTGTTAGTTAGCTAGACACATAATTGAATGTCATGAACGCATCTGCCGCGGTTCTGTGTATGGCTAGGATGCCGTACGAGATCCTAGCCATACACAACCGCGTCAGATGCGTTTATGAAAGCCATTTGTTTGTGTCTAGCTAGCTAGCAATATGGTATCCTAGGTTTACACTATTTAAGAAATTGGGCCTTTAACTCTAGATATATCAAGAAATAATAGGCAAATAAATACAAAAATCCCCATTTTGCCCCTAGTCAAAGCATACCCAGTGCTAATATCAAGTAGTTGGGGATTGGGGGGAGGAGCACCTGCTAGTCTTAAAATTCGTGGAGGGGAAGTATTTCGACTACCTCATCACGGTCTTTTAAAACGGCGTAAACATTTTAACACCCTCTCACTCACTCCTTTCACAAGCATTTTTATCCTGAAGGCTCAGTGTATATTTAGACGAACAAGATGGGATGATGGCTCATGTTCCAACAATGTTTACAGACCCTTATTAAAGCATGCTGAGAGTGTAAACACGCGAGAGAGATTTTCTCTCCAGCGATTATGAGCTAAGAGACTGAAAAAAAAAATCACTACACCATTGTTAACAGGATACTACAAACCTGATCTAACCTAACCTAACAGTATGATACATTTCGTGAAATGTTTTTCTTAGAAAAAGAAGAGGTAGATACAAGGAAATTTAGAAAAAAAAACTATACATCATTGAGAAAGCTGTTGATATATGTTATAATATTAGGTTAGATTTAGTAAAATTACTAGGATCTGTTGAGAACATCCTAGTAATTTAACTAAATCTAACTTATTATTATCAACAGTTTTTTCCTAATTAGGATTAATTAAACATTCACTTCTTATCATTATTATTATTATTATTATTATTATTATTATTATTATTATCATTATTATTATTATTATTATTATTATTATTATTATTATTATTATTATTATTATCATAATTATTATTATTATTATTATTATTATTATTATTATCATCAATCCAGCCACTTTGAAGGGGTAATATTGTTGGCAGGTATCCACTGAAGAGGAAATTATAGGGAGGGCAATAAGGAAGGGGAAAATATAGGGAGGAGGAGTAAGGGACAGGTAAGAGGAAAGAGATGATAAGAAGGAAGAGGCAAAGGGGCGGTTATCGGGAAGAGGAAAATAAGAGATTAGGGAAAAAAAAAGAGGAGGAGTAAGACAAAGGAGAGGAGAAGAGAAGGGAAACTATGGACGAGAAAGTAGCAGAGAAAGGAGGCTGGGGAAAATATAGAAGATGGGAAAAATAAGGAATATTGAAGAAAAAGGTAAAAAAAACGGAGGAATATTGAAGAAATGGGTAAAAAACGGAGGAATATTGAAGAAAAGGGTAAAAAAACGGAGGAATATTGAAGAAAAGGGTAAAAAAACGGAGAAATATTGAAGAAAAGGGTAAAAAAATGGAGGAATATTGAAGAAAAGGGTAAAAAACGGAGGAATATTGAAGAAAAGGGTAAAAAAACGGAGGAATATTGAGGAAAAGGGTAAAAAAACGGAGGAATATTGAAGAAAAGGGTAAAAAAACGGAGGAATATTGAAGAAAAGGGTAAAAAAATGGAGGAATATTGAAGAAAAGGGTATAAAAACGGAGGAATATTGAAGAAAAGGGTAAAAAAACGGAGGAATATTGAAGAAAAGGGTAAAAAAAACGGAGGAATTGAAGAAAAGGGTAAAAAAAAATGGGGGAATATTGAAGAAAAGGGTATAAAAACGGAGGAATATTGAAGAAAAGGGTAAAAAAACGGAGGAATATTGAGGAAAAGGGTAAAAAAAACGGAGGAATATTGAAGAAAAGGGTAAAAAAACGGAGGAATATTGAAGAAAAGGGTAAAAAAATGGAGGAATATTGAAGAAAAGGGTATAAAAACGGAGGAATATTGAAGAAAAGGGTAAAAAAGCGGAGGAATATTGAAGAAAAGGGTAAAAAAAAACGGAGGAATATTGAAAGGGTAAAAAAAAATGGGGGAATATTGAAGAAAAGGGTATAAAAACGGAGGAATATTGAAGAAAAGGGTAAAAAAAACGGAGGAATATTGAAGAAAAGGGTAAAAAAACGGAGGAATATTGAAGAAAAGGGTAAAAAAGCGGAGGAATATTGAAGAAAAGGGTAAAAAAAAACGGAGGAATATTGAAAGGGTAAAAAAAATGGGGGAATATTGAAGAAAAGGGTATAAAAACGGAGGAATATTGAAGAAAAGGGTAAAAAAACGGAGGAATATTGAAGAAAAGGGTAAAATAAATGGGGGAATATTGAAGAAAAGGGTAAAAAAACGGAGGAATATTGAAGAAAAGGGTAAAAAAGCGGAGGAATATTGAAGAAAAGGGTAAAAAAAACGGAGGAATATTGAAAGGGTAAAAAAAAATGGGGGAATATTGAAGAAAAGGGTATAAAAACGGAGGAATATTGAAGAAAAGGGTAAAAAAACGGAGGAATATTGAAGAAAAGGGTAAAAAAACGGAGAAGAGAGAAATAGGGGAATAGCAAAGAAATGGAAAAAAAAGGGTAAAAGTAAGGAAGCCTGAGATAGAGATAAAAGTAAAAAAAAAAGAAGACTGGGAAAGAAAAAATTAAAAGGATAAAAATTGAAGGAAAGAATACACGGAAAAAAAAAGGATTGGAATAAGGGAAAAAAATGAGGAAATAAAAGGTGAAAATAAGGGTGAGGAAAAAATGAGGAAAATATGGGATAGCAAATGAAGACACATAAGCAAAAGCATCGACTGGTGCCACAATGAGTCCCCATGAATGGGGGTGGACACAACAAGGTTGGAGAAAAGGGATTAAGACACGGTCTGAGGTTAGCAAGGGCATGCACTCAGAGTAACGATTACATATGCCAAAACAAGTCCTTTGCAAGAAGGCAACCGTCCTAGCTCTTGGTAGAAAAGGGAGTCCGTGATGTAAAACCGGAACAACAACAACACACTGAATGTCCTTCCTAATGTCCCGCAGTAGTCTTGACTCCACGTCAGTCGCCTCCCGACTCGAACGAGCTACCAATAAATTATCATGGACCCCTAAAGACATATGTAAATAATCACCTATTTTGTGGCTGAGAGCATGACGGTCACCACTCACCAAAGATGTTTTCATGGGAAAACCATGTAAGGATACAGATTAAATGGGATGATAAATTTCATCATCCATGACGAGGCAAATTTAAGATTTGATATATATATATATATATATATATATATATATATATATATATATATATATATATATATATATATATATATATATATATATATATATATATATATATATATATATATATATATATATCCCCTAAGGGAGGGGGGTAAGAATACTTCCTCCGTGTTCCCCTGCGTGTCATAAAAGTCGACTAAGTGGGGCAGAGCGAGGGGGATGGAAATACCTTCCTCTGTATTTAATTCCTACAAAAAGTCAAAGTACTGTCTTTGACTCAGCCACCCTCCTAATAAGGGGGAATGTGGCTTTGGTATATATATATATATATATATATATATATATATATATATATATATATATATATATATATATATATATATATATATATATATATATATATATATATATATAATGACTTATATATAATAATAATAATAATAATAATAACAATAATAATAATAATAATAATAATAATAATAATAATAATAATAATAATAAAAATAAAAAATTGACTCTCGAGGGACCGAACTTGAGGCTGTTATGAGTGCCTAGAGCGAATAAATTATCTTACATGCTTGTTCTTATTTTTATTTTTTTTAATACTCTCCTGAAGGTGTCCCAGTAGGTGGCAGTGCTGATAGGAAGACATACTTGAGGTACCATTTCTGCATGAAGGGCCGAACTTGGCACCGTTAAGGGGGGGGGGCCTTACACGGTCAAACGGTTCGTCGAACGCGGTTCGACAGACAAGTGTTTGAAGTGATGTTCGAACGTGTGAACGGGGTATTTGGAACGTGTTCGACAACCAAGTACCCCGTTCACACGTTCGAACATCACTTCAAACACTTGTCTGTCGAACCGCGTTCGACGAACCGCTTGACCGTGTAATCCCCCCTTTAGTGTGACAACACATCAGAATAAATTATTTGAGTCTTTCATAGTCGTATGTTTCTCGAAATTCTAGTTCCGATTTGTTCCGGTTTTACGTCACGGGCTCCCTTTTCTACCAAGGGCTAGGACAGTTGCCTTCTTGCGAAGGACTGTTTTGGCAGATATAATCGTTACCCTGAGTGCATGCCCTTGCTAACCTCAGACCGTGACGGGGCGCGAACCCTCGACCTGACGCCTCAGAGTCGCGGACGCTACCGCTTGAGCCACGGTGACTTTCTCGAAATTCTAGTGATATGGCTAAATTACCTGCCAAATTAGCATGCCTAGTGATTACTACAATTGATTAAGGAGACTAGTGGTGGAACAGAATCCATGAGTCTGGGCTTTGATAAAAGCACAGTTGCTCGTCTAGAGTTTAAATCGTCAAGTGTGAAGACACTCTCTCTCTCTCTCTCTCTCACTCTCTCTCTCTCTCTCTCTCTCTCTCTCTCTCTCTCTCTCTCTCTCTCTCTCTCTCTCTTTCGCTTAATAGAATCTTTCCTCATGTTCACATAGCGTTTCTGTTTCTCAGTAGCCTTGAGAGATTGGTGTGTAGATTTGGCTCCAAGTTTTACGGTTGGATGTCCTTCCTGATGCCAACCTCTATGTTAATCCACGCTTGGGACCGGAACCGAATTAAAATGGCTTGCTCCCCAGTGGCTGAATAAAATATATATATATATATATATATATATATATATATATATATATATATATATATATATATATATATATATATATATATCCTCTCTCTCTCTCTCTCTCTCTCTCTCTCTCTCTCTCTCTCTTTATTCAATATTAAGCCAGATGACAAGAGGCCAAGAATGCACCTGGCAGTATTGGCTCTCTTCCAAATTGTGAAGTGCCAGTTGGGGGGAGAGGGGGAGAAAAACACGGAAAAGGTGGTGGGACCGTAGAAGGGTGGTGGAGGATAAGAAAAAAGGCGGAAGAGTTTGCAAATTCTATTAATATTTTATTTATACAAAGCCAAATAGATTGTAATGTTTATCAACTGCAATATGACTGGGAGTGCCCATGTGCACGTCCCCATGTACAGTTATCTGAATAAATTAAAAAAATATTACACAGCTACATCCTTGCTTGAAAAAAAAATAAAGGTGAATACTGTAAGATCCGCGGGGAGTTAGGAAGGGCATCCAACCTTACCTCCTCAGCTCCAGTCTGTCTTTGTCCACCCCCATTCGAATGGGGGTAGTAAAATAAATAAAAAAAACTCCGAGATCAGAGAGATCCAATACTTACTTTATATTTAAGTCTAGAGATGTAATGTTAGAATTATACTGAATTAAATACTTCTGGAGTAAATTATTTCTTCTTCTATTGCTTCTCCTTCATAATAATAATAATAATAATAATAATAATAATAATAATAATAATAATAATAATAATAATATCATTATTATTATCATTATCATTATTATAATTATAACCAACAGTTTCATTATTATTATTATTATTATTATTATTATTATTATTATTATATTCATTACTTTCATTAAAATTATTATTATTTTCATTATAATTATTATTATGTTTTTTATTATTGTGACACCAGGACTGGCAAAAAAAAAAAAAAAATCTACCCTCATCAGGCCTGGGTGCGAAAACATTGAGAGAACCAGAGATCGGGAGTGTATTGTGACTTATCAGATATGAAGGAGTAATAAGACATGTGCAACGACTATTCAAGAATATTCGGTATTGATTATTACTATTATTTCAAACACGACGCCAAATACTCCTACCGCTGAACCAGCAGAGTGAAGACTATCTCAAAAGAGCAAAATACTACACACTATCCACTCAAGGAAACTCCGTAAATAATATAAATATATAAACTAAAAAGAAATAAAACCTAAAACGATCAAAATTGCCGAGAGCCACATTGCATATCACATGGACCGCAGTAACAGAACCACGCTAACACACCTTCCAATCAACACTACCACCGTGACTCACCGTATGGAAATGACTGCAACGAACAATATTTTAACAAATTCTGTTAGGTTCATTATGAATTACAACCACACATAAAAGCCCCGAGTTCCTTTCATCAACATATCTTCCTTTTATAAATACGATGGAATGAGTCACTGACAGGTAATTATTAAAAAGGAATATCTAAGTTATTTTATATGTTGGAATCACACACAACGGCCTCGAATTCGGTTCCTCGAACAGAGGGCTTTTCAAGGACGTGTTCCTGTGAACACTGTCAGGGACTGAGTCAATCTCAGGAAATTAATTAAAATAATGATAACGACTACTTGTTAGTTTATCGATATGCTGCAGTCACACCCAACGTCCTCGAATTCGGTTCCTTGACAAGGTTTTTCAAGAGTCTTCTAATCAAAACCATCACAGAGTGACTCACCAACAGGAAACGATTAATAGTCTATAAATTTTCATTCTTTAATTCAGGTGTTGCCGTGTCACACCCAACGGTCCTGAGCTCGAATCTCAGAAAAGTCGACTTTCAAGTACGCGTTCCTATCAACACTAAAACGGGGGTGAGTCACACTTAGGTAACTATAAAATTAATATGAGAGAGAAAAATGATTTACATTTTTTCGCATTCTCACAACTAACGGTCCCGAATTCGGGTTCCCGCGGTGACGAAACTAGAGCGTGTCATTACATCAAATTCATCACTGAGTGAGTCATTCTCTGGAAAATATTAAAATGGCATAAGATGCTCTAGGGTGACAGCCAACGGTCCAAAGTTCACTCCCCACACATCAAACTAGTGTACAAAAAATATATTCGAGTTTTTAAGGAATTGTACAGCTGTTGCAGCGTCATACCCAAAGGCCCCGAGTTCAGTTCCTTGTAGAGGACTGTTATCAGGATATATCTACTTCGAAAATGCTCTGGATATAAAGAAGAAGGTATTGGTGACATAATAAGTGGTGTAATGTTATATCCAGTGCTGAGATTTTAGTTAGTAAATAGGCAGTGCTCTTACGTTACTATAATTATAATAATAATGAAATAATAATAATAATAATAATAATAATAATAATAATAATAATAATAATAATAATAACATCAATAAACATAATAAGTTATTATTTGAATATTTTATAAAACTGAGGGGAACGCCAGTCAAGAGCAATATATAAATAAAATATAATTTACATATGTATTATTATGAAACAAACCACATGTATATACAAAACAAACCACATGTATATACATACATATAAATATATAAATAAACCAAAAAAAATAAATGAATAAATATATATATATATATATATATATATATATATATATATATATATATATATATATATATATATATATATATATATATATAAATATATATATATATATATATATATATATATATATATATATATATATATATATATATATATATATATATATATATATATATATATATATATATATATATATAACAGACGCAATACGACAGCCCCTCCCCCTATTCAACCGTTCCGTTTCATATGAACTTGCTTATAAAAAATGGCATCAATTAAAAAGGCAGGCTTGCTATTTAATTAATTATACCATTATCAATTACCACAATGAATATGCGACTGACAATGGCCATTACATTTATTAAATTACAAAATGGTTACAAAACTCAATAGTATAATATCCCAAAGTATAAAAAAATATATAATAAAATTAAATAAATAATATATTAAAACCTTCTAAGGTACTGTACTAAGTTTATTTTTAACACACTCGTAATAGTAGCACTTAGGGCAAATGTTAATTAATTAAATGCATATGACATTCTTATTATTATTATTATTATCATCCTAAATAAAAATACATATATTACAATCTAAAGTACATAATTCTTATGTTGTAGGTTTATATATATATATATATATATATATATATATATATATATATATATATATATATATATATATATATATATATATATATATATATATATATATTTTTTTTTTTTTTTTTAGTATAATCGTCATCGCTACATTTTGAGTAATTTTTGAGGATATGAAGTTCTTCTGGATCGATTCACGTATCAAACTTACCTTATACATTAAGTTGGAAATTCGATTAAAAAAAATCTAGACAAAATTAGAATTTCATCAGCGAATCATATCAAGCACAAAAGATCATTTATTAAACATTTTCAAAGGTTTACAAGTTTTCATTAATGTGGGACCACGTTGCGTAACGCATCGACCCCACATAAAAGTGGGAAAAGAAGAAGAAGAAGAAGAAGAAGAAGAAGAAGAAGAAGAAGAAGAAGAAGAAGTGGTTAGAGTACCCGACTACGGAGGGGAAACATAAGCCCCTGAACCAACCGCGGGGAGCTAGGAGGGGCATCCAGCCCAAATTCCTAAGTTCTAGCCTCTCTGTATTCACCCCCCATAACGGAGACCGATAAAGGTGCATAAAACGGCACACAATAGCAATAACAACAATGACAATTTTTGATTAAAATAATTATTTCAACTAATACGGCAACTTTATATGTAAATCTAAAGGGGGGTTTACACGGTCAAACGGTTCGTCGAACGCGGTTCGACGAATCGTTTGACCGTGTAAACCCCCCTTAACTTCAGGGGGGATGCAAGTCAGTTCCAATCAGTGCCAATCCCAAAAACGAATGAATGGAGAGGATTGGTGCTGTCAGAAATCATAGAGCCGTATTTCTCTGAACCAAAACCATATTCTAGCCAATAAAAAACTAGTCAGAACAGCGACCCCATATAAGCTTGGTAAAAGATGCATTTAATGATGATGAAGATAGTGATGTTTGTGTAGTCACCGTGGCTCAAGTGGTAGCGTCCGCGACTCTGAGGCGTCAGGTCGAGGGTTCGCGCCCCGTCACGGTCTGAGGTTACCAAGGGCATGCACTCAGGGTAACGATTACATCTGCCAAAACAAGTCCTTGACAAGAAGGCAACCGTCCTAGCC